>BOPP01000221.1:1412249-1459331 GCA_017312745.1 Gryllus bimaculatus | reverse complement strand
GAGGATAGGACATGAAAGACAAAGGAAATATTACGGATGGTATGAGGGAACTGCTCCGGTATTCGCCTGGTATTGGACAAAGAAACCACTTATCAGAGCAGCCCACCGCCAGAATTCTCCTCTAGAAAGCAGCTGAATTCCACCTTACTGTAGCTAGTGACGAATATCCTGCCAATCCGGCCAGAGGCACCGCAGTGCCCTGAGCTACCTCTGCCGGACCTCGCGGGGAAAGATAGGGCGCGTTTGAAGATTCTTTTCCGGCAAGAGGAGGGAAACATGAATGACAACAACTATTTCTTCCTCAGATAGTGGTACAACTTCATTAACTTGTCCAGAATAATCCGCCTCCATCGGAAAATGAAATTAATATAAGACTTCCCCCTCTTCTCTAATTTAGGATGCCAAGAAAAATCCCTAAGCTATGTCTGCCGGATAAAATCAGAGAGAGACTACTCATACACATTTACACAATAGTATAACCGTACTATTGTATATACAATAATATATACTCATAGATACATCATGAAAGACTTAATACATATAATTATAAATAATAATATATAATAATGATATAATCAATAATAAACGTTTTAAAAATTCCCTAAAGATAACAAAAGTGACGTAAAATATTTGGTCGAAACCACTTCAGATGAACACCTCAAGCTGTTGGGTATGTTACTAATGTAATCGAGGCTTCTTCCTTTTGTTCAAGTGAACTCAGCCAGCAAACTTTTGGTTTGGACTGTTCTTTAAAATAAAATCTCTTTTATCGCGAAATCGGCCGAACTGGCAATGGCGGCGACAGGCGTAACTGGAACTTCTGATTACATAGCACTCCCAACGACTGACAATACAATATATGAGAGAAGAAATCGAATAGCTACTTAAGAACTCTGTGGTGAACATTTATTGAACCTCGTAAATGTTTACTCAATCGCTTAAGGCGCATGCCGGGATAGTCCTTTGTTTGCAGCCCCAGGAGTAAATGTAGCATATACGAATCGTTGACTTACGGGTGGGAGATGTTGGGTCGGGTTTTCAGGTCTTGGGAATATTCTAATTGGTAAACAGTTCCTAAATTTCCATAATAACAAAAACTTTTCTAGTACGGGGTTTAAATTGAAAATTTTTCCTATAATATGAATTGATCATTTTTAATCCCCCTCTTTTTACTTAATTTAAAAATCAAATAGTTTTATAAAACATTCTCATGTTATTAATATTATTCTTATTATTGTTACGAAATACAAGTATTATGCATACGAAATAATACTTTCCAACGTTTTCCATTTCTCTCAGGGAACTCGATGCGTTTTCGCTCGTATGCTGACGATATTTCCCACCTTTCTAGTCTTCTTTAGGGAAATTCAATAATACCTACGTAATCGTATCTCCTTCAAAACTTCTGTGTGAAACATTTAGTAGTACTAAATAACGTTTCACTGAATTATACAAGATCCGTCCAATCCTATCTGTATTACTACTTTCCTGAGTCAGAAAATATAATTTATCTAAATTTTAAATAAGTTCTCATAGCTTTCTAATATATTTATCATTAACTTTAACACATCCCTTACTTAAAATAAATACATTTCATCTCACACATAAATCTCATTTCATCAATGCTGTGAGATTATTCCCTTTTTTATCTACTTCTTCCTCCCTCGCTTACATTCCTGCCTTCAATGTGTAAAAAACCCCTCATCCAAATTGCTTACGTATCTCTCTTTGACCTTCTTTTCCTTAACTATTGTATTAATTTTTTTTTGAAAATGGTCAGGCGGAAGAGCAGGCTAAATGGCCTGATCCTCGCCATCAACAAAGACATTTTATTTTATTTATTTATTTATTATTTATTTATTTATTTATTTATTTATTATTATATTTATTTATTATTTATTTATTTATTTTTATTTATTTATTATTTTATTTATTTATATTTAATTTTATTTAATTTATTTATTTTTATTTATTTATTTATTTGATATTTATTTATTTATTTTATTTATATTTATTTTATTTATTTTATTTATTTATTTATTATTTATTTATTTATTTATTTATTTATTTATTTATTTATTTATTTATTTATTTATTTAAATATTGTTAAAGGTTCCATTAAAATAATATTAAAACCGATGAAATCAGTGAAAATGCATTAAAATTGACGTAAAAGGGTAAAAATTGACTTGTTAGTCGAAATCGACGAAAAATGCAAAAAATGACAAAAATGGGTAATTTCGTTTTGTCATAACATAAAATGAATTTCTCTACTAAACAGCATTGTTCCAAAGTGAAAAGAAAAAATTAACATTTCATTAAAATCCTCCCCTTAATTATAACCTCTCGGCCAGAGACACACTGCTCAAGGCGGTGCAAGGGTATCAAAACTTCGTAGTACTCTTGGCTGTTAAGACTAAATGAACGGAAAAATACTTGTAGGAAAATTCAATAGATCGCAGCACAGTCTCAGGGCAATTTACTTTACCGATGTCTGAACCAATGGTCCGATTTTCGATCTGTAAACGGCATTTGACGCCTTTTTAAAATAGAATGTACGGTATGAAGCCCGTTTTCAAAAAATCTGGCGAAAACTTGAATTTGAAATTGATGCTCGAACTTCTGTGAAAAAAAAATAAAAAATGTGGTCTTATCATGTTTCCTGCATCCAACGGCGTGTCAATCACGCAAATCGGATGAATAGGAGCGTCGTAAAGTGAAATGTGGGAAAACACTTCGCCCCCCCCCCTTTCACCCGTTGCGTCATCGAGGGCCCTCTCTCGGCGCGGCGGCACGGCCAGCCCCGGCAGCGTGCGGCCAGTCCCGGGCCGGGGCTCCATGCAGAGGTCAAACTTGCGAGCCCAGGCAGTCGGCTTAAGCTTTCGCCACTTTACTTCTCAATATATTTTCCCCCCACATATCAAACTAGTGATGTTGTAACAAACGCAAATGGTCCCGTATCATCTGTAATAGTAGCATAAAACTATTTATACAGTTGACATGTTTCCGCCTTCTTTTGAATACCGTCATAAAATTGTTTGAGGCATTACACAAAATATCGATTCCAAATTTCAAAAAGAAAATTGAACTAATTGTGTAAATATCACCAATATTCCACCGCCTCACAGCTTATTTTACATATATTTTACTTCTAAGATCTTCTGTTATCATTCCACTACCGGAAAGAATAAGCAGATATTACCCACGACTCGATTTTTGATCCCAAAACGGCGTTTATCACCTTGATAGAATTCACTTTGTGATCCTTCTGTAGTGAGTTCTATTCTTCGGTTATAGAGGATACGAGAACGTCTGCCTCAATTATAGCACCAGTAGTGTGATTTGTGAAATTAAATAAACTACCGATACTACAGAATGAATTAGACTTTCTCAAACTAACTTGTTTCCTCATTTCTTTGCTCTGGACTATATTTTCGGTTTTATTCCACCCTCTTCCCAGCTGCCACTTATTGCCACCTAAACAAAAATGTTCATATTTTTTTCAATTCTTCGTATCGCTAAAGATACCCGAATCATGACTTTAAGAATACTCTAGAAATATAAAACCTCGTTATACATGTACATTTTCGTTGAAAACATTTAAGAAATTAACGTTTGAGTGTATCTGAAAATGCAGAACTGCGAGCTCAATCTCTCAGAATACTTTTCAATTTTCGAGGAACTTTTAATGAGTAGAGACCGGATTTTTATGTAATTACATATTTTTTTGTCTTTCTACTTACCGATCTAAAAAAAATAATTTTGGCGAATCGTCGCTGTCCTAACACAATATCAACATTTCGTTTCATATTTTTACATATTAAGTACTGTATTACATATTTTGCGTATTTTCACAAAATATTTTTTTATTCTATCAATTTTCTTCATATTATGACTCATTTTATGAAAAAAGTTTGGCGTGGTGGTAGGTGCGGCGGCGGCGGTTGCGGTGGCGGTTGTGGCGTTGGCGGTGGTGCGTTGGCGGTGGCGTGGCGGTGTGGCGGTGGTGGCGGTGGCGGTGGTGGCGGGGGGCGGGGGGCGGCGGCGGGTGCAACATGGAGGAGGGGGACATTGGTATTTTGCCAATTTCACTTTACGACGCGCCGATTGATAACCGGCGTTGGATTCAGGAAGCACTTCGCCATCGCGCTATAAGCCCACATTTTTTAATTCCTTCCCATAACTATTCCATTTTTTCCCCAAACTCACTTTTTAATTTTCTTTCAAAGAGGCTCCGTAGCGTCAATTGTATATTAAATACAAACCATATGTCGTGTACTGGTTGAAAATCGGGCCACTTGTTCAGACGTTATTGGTAAAGTAATTTTGACCTATTTGGGTGCTGCTACGTGGTGGCGACAAATTGATCTAGCGTCGTCTTAAGCATTTTACGTTGAAAGAGTCAGCAAGCAGTCCGACTGCAGCTACAAGGCCGTGAGGTAATGTGTAGTTTTTGAGTTTCAGAATCAGTTTAACATCGGTTGAAAAAAACAAAATTCTAATCTTAGATGAAAAGGTCTATGTTATAAAAGGGAGAGAAACTCAGAAGCCGCCAATTAAGAAGGTTTAATATTCATTTATTGGTGATTTCCATCCACCAATAAATAACCATAAATGTTATAAAAATATTAAATATAATAATTAAAGCATGTAATTTACTTGATTCAGGACGCATAAATCAATATTATAAGTGTCATAAAACGGACAAACCTTCATAAAATGGAAATCTTCCTTAATTCGGACTTTATGACCCGATCGATTCCGGCTTATATATATTTTACTGTATTAGAGAACGGATCTTCATGTATTTTTATAGGAAAAAAGATACGTGCATTCAATAATATTTTTTAGTTTACCAGATATCCTGAAAGAATTTGAACTATTTCTATTTTACATATTTTAATATAATCACATACTTTTACGTATTTGACTTGTTACCACATACTTCTTACGAATTTCGTGATATTTTAATGTATTTATACCAAGAAACGAAAATTTCATTAGCGAGTTAGGAATATGTGTTCTTACAAGTCAAAGAAAACTCTCTGCGCTTCTATGACCAAGGAACAGCCGCCATGTATTCTCAAATGGACCCTGACCCCGCTCGCTTCTTGGGAACCGCGTACTCAGACTCAAGGATGTTTGTGAGGCATAAGTACAAATAATTACAACCAAGTATTTGCTCTTGCTCTTGTGTCATTAAGTCCAATGGTAACACGATTAAAACACATGTTTTTTACATATCATTATCTTACCATGTTGGATTCGGGAGATGGGAGGTATGTTTTCTTTAAACTTGCCCAGGATCCATCTCTGGCTCCTACACGGTGCTAGGAAAACTCACTTAAACACAGGGTCCTCTCAAACTACATTTCTACAAACGTATTTTATACATCGAATAAAACTTTTGTAGTGAAAGCTAGTTTATTACTTCTGTATAAAAGAACTGTCTTTCAGTCACTCCGAATCATTGCTGAGATCTAATCGGTGACGTTCTGTGCACGAAAACTGCTTGTATAGAACAATATACACTATAAATTATACACTATAATGAATTTTGTATATTACATATTTTCTACTTTTTCTTACATATTTGGAAGAAATGAATACATATATATGTATATATTTTGCTCTTATTACAATAAATTCTGTTCCCGTGTTGGATGATTGGTATTCATTAGCGAGTTACCCTGATGAGGGAACAACGTATCGACGAAGTAATGTCGGCGACCGAAAAAAAGTTTTCATTGAATGACAAAAAAAAACATGACGAATTCCTAAAACACATTGCCACACAATCTTCGTAATATTTCTAATTATTTTTTAAAAATAATATAACTTGTCACCACATACTTTCACTTTATTGGATAGCCAACAGCGTCGTAAATATTCTCCGCACAGTAAATGTCGACTTACGGTGACCTTGTCACTATGGAACAACATTGCACATTGAACGATTTGAAAATAATATTTGGAACCTGGTTATTAGAAATATTTTGTGTGTGTAATACTACTTTCAGTTCTATGCAGTACATTACAGAGTACCTTCTTTCGATAATGATGGTGCACTTAACTGAAAAGATAATGCAGCACACGTACCTTTAAATTATTTGTAACTTCTAAATGACTCGTAGCATGATTTTTTATCCTGTATCGAGAATGATGTCATAACTTTGTAGGTGGTCCATTTCGCTCAAGAATTTAGTTACATTAATTTCTTATGTATTTCTTTTCGTTCGGAGTACAAACTTACAACTCAGCGATTTTTCATTGTTGCAAGTGACAATTACACATATTAATAGGAATGATACAATAGGCGATCGATGAAAACTATTTCTAAGTACAAGTGAAAAGGTAACGCTATGCTTTCACTAACAAAATCGCGTGCAATCTCTCAAATTTCTTTGTCGCGAAATTAATAATTGCTTACAAGCTTACATTCAATTGTTAAAAATCTAACCTAACTACGAGCGTGTTCAGTGCATTTAAGCTGCACCGTGTTCAAAACTTCAGCTGTATTCCATTCTTGATGAGGGTATTCAACGAATTTCATTAGTCTTCCCCCTCATCAGAGATGCGCTGTACGAACCCTTAATTTGTTAGCAGTGAAGGTAATGTAAACATTCATGTGTATAAAATAGGAAAGTAAGACGGGAAATTCAGAATAACAGAGCACAGTATTTTTAATTACGTTAGTTTTATCTAACCTGTAAATAAATACGTACCAAAAACCTCATTTATCCTCAACAATTTGGTAACTTTATATATGAATAAGCTTATGTTCATCTTCAATATTGTTACATTTTATTACTTTTACAAGACAGTCAAAAAGCTGACGAGTGTTATTTTTAAGAAAGTTGCAGGCTCATCTTGTGCCCAATGGCAGGGTTTATGAAACAAGCAAAGAAACACTATTGTAGCCGATAGTGTTAAATGTTTGGTGTCAGCAGAAGAAAAATGTAGTTCCATTGCAACAGATAACGTGGACAGCATTGGTTTATCACGCTTTCAACCAATTGAGTTACAATTTTTGAAAGAATATATTCTGGTATGACGGAAATGCATTGCAATATTGGAATCACTATCTAATAATGTAGTAATATTCAGGTTTTGCAATCAGGTAAACCTATTTATGATTAATGTGAGCTTTTATTGTAATAGATTTAGATTTATTTAGTCAAAAACAGTGAAAACTGTGTGACGTATGGGGTAGAAGATCTGCGCACGTCTTTTTTTTTTTTCGTTTCCTTCCCATCATTTTAACGGTAAATAGTTCAAGGATGAGTAAGAGCTAAAGATAAATAAATAAACAAAATTTTTAAAAAAACTAGACATTTACGTTCAATATTTTTTTCTTATTACGTTATGAAACCTATTGCAATGAACCTAAACATATTGCAGACAGAAAAAAACATGTACTTACTGCCTACTCTCAAATGCCTGCAAAGGGAACTGAACAAAAATGCTAGAGATAGTGTCTGGGATATTGTCGACCTTTGGCAAAGGTAAATTAAATTTAAAAAAAGATAAAGGTGTATTAAAGAGATTTGACTCAAACATAAATCAACTAGTGGTGCTTCAGAACGGCACAGACTTTCTTGTAGTACAATTTTCTAATTTCTTTGGCGTGGATTGGCTTTACGATCGTGCACCATGCTGACTGCAATCTCTCGCAATTAAGTAAAATTTTTTTTTGAATTTTTCTAATTTTTTCGGTTTCTTAATAGCAGATTCAAAGTATTCTTTTTAAAATTAAAATACTTTAAGAATATTAAAGAAGAGTAAATCCTCGCCCTAAATAGCAATTTTCATTGAAAGATTTGGAGCCGTTTCAACGTAAATGGCGTTTAAAAGTGGCATAAATACAAAATTTCAAGTTCTTTTTCACAGAAAATATTTGATTTTTAAAGAGAAAAACTTAATTTGAAGTAATTTGAAGCACTTCCATTCTCAAACACAATTGCATATACATAGAGCGGGAAATGGGCATACTACAGACGTGTGAGCCATTTCAAAAAATTATATTTGTAATATTGAAAATACAAAAAAAATACGGCAAAACAACCTTTATGTCCTATTAAACAGTGCAATTAGCACTATCCTTTCGAACATTTTGAAGGAAAAATTAGGAGCCATTTTTGAGAAAATGGCGTTTGAGCGTTTCTAAAAATGTGTAATTTTGTGATCATTTACTAGATAACTTCAGTTTTTCTGAAATTTTATCTGAATTATTTAAAGTTCATCTACTCATTAATACAATAATGTAAAATCGCCGCTAATGTAAATATTACAGACGCGAGAGAGAAGTCAATTTTTTTGTATTTTTTTGAAAAACAAAAATATCATTTTACGTCATTTTTTAGGATACATTAAGCACTATCTCTACCAAATGTTTAAAGAAACTAGACAATTGCACAGACTTTGCCGTATTTGTTTTCTATTTCCTTTGGTCTCGGCTAGCCAGTCTTGCCAGCGGCCATATATAAAATCTTAATTTTTCGCTTTCTTAATACTAACGGAAACATTTTTATAAGAATATTAAACAACAGTAAAACCTCGTCATAATTTCAATTTTCTTAGAAAAATTTGGAGCCGTATTTTTAAGAAATAGGCGCCTAAGACCTACCTTAAATTTGAAATTTCACGCATTTTTAACATATCTTTTATTTTTGAAAAGCTTTATTAAAAGCCATTTGAAACATTTTAACTCATATATACAATTGTAATTACAAATTGCCGGAAATGTGCATATTAACGGTGGAGAGATCTTCCATTGCAGACTTCAAACTGCACTACTGTTCACCACAATGCACACTTCACAGCTCAGCTTCCACTTCAGACAGACTACTGCATACTCACATTGACGGTCTGACTGCTTACTACTTCTGCTACTACTGACTGACCCGCGGCCGCCGACAGCGGTGAATTTATGCCTCTCCGGCACCCGTCTCGACACAACCGGTACTTTCTCCACATTTCTACGCGACTCGCGAATAACCCGGAACCGTCCAGTTCGAGGGGAAGGGGGGCGCCGGCAGATGACGCAATCCGCGCAGCGAATTCCGGCAGGCGATGCAATATTCGTTACAATATATTAAATGTTGTTGTTAAAATTAATATTACTTTCCTTTTGGATTCTCGGTATAAATTTTTGGCATGTGATTGGTTGGGACTCGAGTTGAAGATGTGTTGTGCAAGCTTGTTGACGACTGCATGTTTTCCAGCAAGGATCATGTGGAGACCATGCCGGGTGAACTGTTTTGCTGTGAGGAAATTAATTTCAAAAAGTGTTACATTTGTTTCTCTCAGTTGCAGTTTTGATTGTTGGTTTGTGTGCATAATCTCGTTGCGTAGTGTTGGTCTGTTGTAGCAAAAGGGCAGAGTCGAAACTACAATGTTAGTATTTTGGGCGGTATTTTGTAATTTTTTTCTTGTTGTTCAGGTGTAAAGTCGACTCCCAAATTAATGTCATTCTGACAGTCATAATGACTGTCCTGATTGATCAATGTCTTCGTGTGGGTGTCCAAATCTGCAGTCACGTCTGCACCTACCGTTATGTTTAAAAATAGATGAGACTGAGTAGTTGGAGGGTAACTTCCTACTGATAATGGAGGAAAGATGGTGGTCATGGTTGTCAGCAAAAATTAGTACTTTAGGCTCGGCAGGAATGTCTTTGTATTCAAGTGGACTAGAATGCGCAGCTTTACGTGGTTTGGTTTTGACGCGCTTCCTAGCCTATTTGCGTTGGTTTGTTCATTTATTTGTCGATGGAAGAGAAGGGTTGAGGATCAGGAAGATGAGGAAAATCTATTTCATAATCTAAAATACGACCTCTTTTAACCTTCGAATATATTGATCTAAATTATTGTTTATGTGTGTGAAGGCTTTCAGAAGGTCGGCTTTGAAGGTGTAGAGAGTAAAAAGAGTAGAATGATTGATAGCCATGTCACGAATGCGTCTTTATACACGTGATAAAATTGGAATAAATACATGATACTCAGATAATAGCAACAAGTATTTAGCTTAATATTTTGAAAGTGTAAGAATGATATATATTCTATAAATTAAAAATTATGATTCGATAATAGATTGAGATGGTATACTATTCACAAAATTGATTGAAAGCTAGTATTTACAAAATTTAGCAATGTGGCTATGTAGATTGTTGTCCACTTAAGCTGGTACTATTTAATACAACCAGTAGACTATACTGTAAATACATAAAATATAGTAACTGAAAATTTGTCTTGAAAATATAAAATAAATAAGATTTGGAACACAAATTCAAAACTGTTCAATACACCGTCCTCGTAAAGTTCAAATCAACGGAATTGTCACTCGTTACAGAAGTATAATAAAATCTTTGAGCAATTAAATTAGCACAGTGATATAATATCGAAAATAAACTGTTTATAGGTTTTGACACTTATCACCAACTCGTAAATCTTAAGTTTATTTAGGTTTCAGTAACTGATAAAAAATTTTATTTTTTGGGTTGTCTTGGTTAAATAATGGTTTACTTGGTTAAATAATGAAACACTTAAATACACCAAATATAGTAGTAGTACACTAAAAGTAGTAGGCAAAGTCACCAAAATGCAAGAGCACAACCAGATGCATGTCTCGTAAGATGGATACTTAATTTGCCTCAAGGGCCATGATTAAAATTTTTAATATGGTCGAGGGCTACATTTTCATTTCTCGAGCGATCCACGCCTGACTTCCCCACAGTGTTGATCTCGGCACTTTGCCCGGTTGCTCTGAATAGGGAGGGGGTAAATGGAACCATGCGTGATATCAGGCTGTACCATGCATAACACAATTAATCACATTAGGATGAATTCGATTTTCTAAATTTAGTAGAAAAAAATCTTAAATCTAAACTTAATCTACTTTTACATTGACAGGGGTGTTGATACCGACACTGCTCGTGCGCTAGGCCCCCAAATTCACACATTTTAACATTTTAATGCATTTACTAGGCTGTCCGGGTGACGCCGCGTCCAGGGCGAAGGTGCCGACGTTTCGGTCGCTATTCTGCGACCTTCCACAGGGCGTAATGCCGCAGGGCATACTGACTCTGGCCGCGGAAGCCTACGCTCGAACATTTTAATGGTATTTAAAATAATATTGAAGTGATGAAACAAATATTCTCCATAGAATTCGTAGGTAGGCTATTCGAATTCTTCCCTCAGATAGTGTCATGTCAGCCGTTGTGACAATGAAATCTAAGATTCCTGTGACTCTTATCAGCGCAAAGACAGATTTTCTGGTAAAGAACAGTCCAAACCAAAAGTTTACAAGCTTAGTTCACTTGCAAGAAAGAAGCCTCGATTACATCAGTAACACATCCGAAAACTTGAAAGGTACACCTGAACTGATTTTGATCAATTTTTACGTCATTTTTCTCTTCTTTTAGGTCATTTTTCAAACTTTTTAAGAGCATTCTGCTAATCATTTTTGACAATGTTGTCGACCTTTAAAACCCAGCATACTCTATTAGTATTAAAGTCTAATCTGTCGACTCTTGTAGTGTGGATAGGTCTAGCCAGTCCGATGTCCATGGGAATCCTTGCTACCAAGCAGGTGTCACTGAAAAGTTCTGGTGTTGATAATTTAATTGTGCTTCCATGAGGAAGCCTTCATCTAGAATCGCCTTCGTAGGAAATATTGTCCAGTTCGGTAACCAGCACGTCATGGGAGTTACTCCGTTAGAAACGTCCGTCGCAATGTCGCGAGTTGATGGGGAGGGGGAGGACCCAGAATTCATTACGTCACTTACCCAGGAAGCAAAGCCTTCCTACAAAATGGGTGGCGGCGACGGATGTCTCCGGCATCATAGCAAAGTCACTTGCCCGCGGCGGCGTCTCGCGAGGGCCGGAATGCCATATCGCAACAACGAAACTAAAAAGAACCAGCCAGATACGCTCTCCAGGGCTGTTAACTGACCAGGAAATATATGACAGCTGAGGAGGGGCGCGCCGTATTTAAAACTTGTAATGGAAGAATTTAAATCACTGATATCCACAAAAACCATACGGTAGCGTATTCCACAGAGTTTTTGAAGTTGATTATGACCAAAAACAAAACATATCTTGACCCGAAACAAAGGCGCCCTTAAAGAAAACAATGTACTTGCATCAACATTTTCAGTTGGTAAGTAAACAAGATTATCATTCCAGAAAGGAATTGTATTAGAATCAGAAAGTAATTCTGATACGTCTATTCACTAAACTGCCATGACTGCGAAGCCAAATATATTGGTCAAACAGGCAGAACTTTTAATACCAGAATTAAGGAACATATACACGCTTGGAAACACAACACCTGTAAATCTCACTTTACCAATCATTTACTCCAGACAGACCATATATTCAATCCACACACAGACATTCGTATACTGGAAATAGAAAATCACGGCTGATGTGTTCATGACGGAGCAACGCGAAGCAGCGCCGCTCCGAATCCGCCAGACACATCTACAGGACATTCGGTCAAACTAACTCGTCCCTTCCATACCAACCTTGTGTAAATCACCCGCCATACTTCCTTAATTGGCTTAGGGACTTTTGGTTATGATTTTAGTTGAACCGCAGCAGGATTCAACCTCAACTTCATTCCCCAACGCAATGGAAGCATTACAGCCTACGAGGTCCATAGGTATTTTTTTCGCTGGATATTGGCATGTTTGATAAAGAGAGATATGTCAACCTCACTCAATTCCCCCTGCAACGTGCGGCGAACAGCTGTGTGGAACCCGCGAGAGAGTTCATGCTAGCGCGTACTTATTTCGAAGTTTTTGTTCTGTGAGCGAATTCAATTGTGGTTTGCTTTGGAAATGTATTGTTATTTTATATTTTGCTTGGCATTTTCATCGATGCGTCGTGTTTTGACGGAAAGCCCTTCAATGAATGTGCTAAGGAGGAGAATTGTAGAAAGTGAGAGAAGTAAAAAAATATTCACGAAGAGAAGAAAGAATTGCTCAATTTGATATCCTGGCTGTGGCGATGATAATAGAGGTAATAGCTGCCTTGTCTACAATAATTATTAAGTTGGTTTGCTTCAAACATGTCATAAGAATAAATAATCATTATAAACATCAGTAATTGAATCGGTACTTAATTTTTTTTGAAAATTATTTTAGATAACGTGAATTTTTCAAATATTTATTATACCAATATAAAAATTATTATACAATGTATCTTTACGCAAATTAGTGTTTACTGAAAATTAATGGCATACTTGTAAGCATATTTACATTAACTATAAAAGAGAAGCAGATTTGTATATATTATTAATATAATATTTTGTGTTGTGGTTAGTGATTGATTACATTTGAAAAACTCAATGGCCATTTCCTTTATTTTTAGGGGGACAAGCCTAGCCTCTTGATGAAAGAAATTTGGAAGTACGTGAATGAGTGTTTAAGAAATAATTATGGAATTGAGTCTTGTATGGAGGAAAGAAATCTATTGTGTACTATAGGCCTATGTGGATCTCCAAAATTATGAGTATTTTCTAACAGATTATATGAAAAATAAAATCAGTGAAGAGAAGTGTAAAATTGTGTCAATAAAAGTGACTATGTACAGAATATTTCAAATATGTGCAGTGCTCTATTATTCTGTCAATTTCTATTATTCAAAGGTCCATTAGTCTGTCAAATTTTAACACAGTTTTGAGTTTGGTGCATTCTCAGTATTTAGAAGGGGAAGTATCATTTTTTATTTAAAGAAAATAATTAATTTAAAGTAAGATTTTTGTCTAATTTTTTTCTTCTGTGGTATCAGATAATTTTATGTTATGCATTATACATCATGAAGTAAATAAAAAAATTTAAAAAACTACTTCAAATTATTAGTCTTTAAAAATAAGAAAGAACTCTTCACATTTTAATATTGTCTAAGACAATAATTTTGGTGTTAATATTATCAATCTTAATTGAATTCTCAGTATGTGTTTCCTATTGTGCTTGTAAAGAGCCTATATTGTGGTGATATGTTGGTGTTTAATTTAACAGAATATAAAGTCTGAATTCTACACATACAAAAAACCATCAAATGTTCAAAATCATTTCCAAAAGATTATTTTTTTAGGTGTCCTCGGTTGATGTTGACAGAACAACATAACACTCTCTCCCATTATTTTTTTTAAAGTTTTTCATGAAATTTGATCCAAGTTTACATGGAAGACTTCTGAAATGATTGTGTGTTTTTCAAAAACCATTGTATATTAATAATTTTGAATTCTTAAGTAGAAACTGAACTGAATTTCAGAGCAAAGAGATTATCAGGGAAGTGACAAAGGTAATTAGTAACCTAGTTTTATTTTAAAATGTTTCTTAGATCTTAAACAGTAATAAACTGGAAGGCTGAGGGTTGTATAGGGTGTAACACTTCAATATTTTGCGAAATACTGGCATGGAACTATTTGATCTCAATCACTTCAATTTTGAATTAATTACAAACGTGTAATTCAAATGTTGTTCCAGGAAATGTGATATTATATGTACTATCAAAACCAATGTTAATAATTATCTTTCAATAAATTTTATAGTTCAAAAAATTATGTTTCTGGAATTTCCATTTTACTTCTATTGTTCTTCATTTTATTCACTGGCAAAACATCCACAATTTTTAATAACATTTAAAAAAATTAAAATAAATTCATTTTACAATTTCTGTTATAAATTATGTCTGCCTGAACTGCACTCACATTGTGAAGGTGCCATGGATCACATAAGAATAAATCATCCCAATCAGTCACAACTACAAGAAATTCTTTTCCAGTTTTATGAGGTGTTGTGGATGCAAATTACAATTTCATTAACAGATGAAGTGGGTAGTTATGACAACCAAAACGATGAGGGGTACCTTCTGAGTATCTACATTACAAAAATGATTCGGAATAATACATTATCACTGCCAGATGATGATGTGCTTTACTTAAGTTGACATTTAGTTTCCCACAACACAATACAACAATAAACATAACATACCATAATTATTTATATTTCTGTTGTTCATTGAAAAACGAATCTGACCTAACCCCTAAAACTTACGTGTTGTACTAATTTAGGCGGCCCAGAATTTGTCTAAAATGAACACATTGCGGTGGTTTATGTCCCTTTTGCCCCACAATTGACTCCTAACAAAAAAAAAATGATAAATTTCTTGGTGAAAGTCAAGAGACTTTGCTCTCAGCACAAGCCACCTGTTGTTAAAACTAGAACTTTCGTAAGGCTGCAGGAGCTAAATAAGAATATTCGTTCTTTTATTATTAGTTTATTTTTATTATTTTTAGTTTATAAATATACAAATGAACTATAATATATTTAAGTATACTAGGTATAGTTTTTAATTCTTCTTTCCTGCTTGTTTTTAATTTTTAACTTGACATTGTACAAATATATTTTTGAAAACTTTGTGGTTTTAATTTATAAATAAAAATAACAGTAATCTCATAACTTACGGAAACCTACAAACGAAATGTAGTTCTTGGATAAATATATTATTACTTAATTCAGATTTTGTAAATGTAAGTTCATTTATCATATGTGGGGAACTGAAATGTTTTACTTTGATAAATAATAAATTATATAATATTAATTACAAGATAATCTATAATTGTTTCGCGAAAATAAACTTGTTATTCTACCTCCGATAAAGAAAATCAGTTACATGGCCGAAAGGGCCTAGATTGCTAGTGTGCTTCAGTCTTACAACAGGGTTATGAAATGGGCAAGTGGGCTCTTCTGACTTCACGGTAGTTGAAAGCTAATTCTTTCGGCGTGCGCAGCGCGACCTCATGTAAGATTACAAATACTAATCTCACATGCGCACGAACACGCACACCCCATACGAAAATAGACGCCGATTGACTACATTAAATATACGCATGTCCTTTTTGATCAGTGTGTGAATACCGTCCAGTGCCCTTTGAAGGCGCTGCGCGCTGCAAACGTAAAAGCGAGCTCGAAGGGCGTCTTCCCCTTCTTGTTCTTCACGGCGGCTATCGCTCCGGCTGCCAACAGCGCACGCACGCACTCCGCGTGGCCCCAATCCGCAGCGCAATGCAGAGGAGTCCATAGGTCCTTGTCCTTCGCATTAACGTATGCGCCTTTAATCAGCAGCTCCCGCACGCAAACCGCATCTCCCACGGAGGCGGCGCAGTGGAGAGGAATCTGTCTGTCTTTGTTCTTTGCATTAACATCCGCGCCTTTAATCAGTAGCTCTCGCACGCACTCCGCATCTTTCTGCGAGGCAGCAATGTGGAGAGGAGTCCTTCCGCATTTGTTCTTTGCGTTAACGCGTGCGCCTTTTGTCAATAGTTCTTGTACGCACTCAGTATGTCCCTCGGAAACAGCGATGTGGAGAGGAGTATCTTTATCACTGTTGTAAGCCTGAATGTCTGCCCCTAGCTCCAGCAACTCCCGCATGCACTCCAAGTGCCCAGAATTGGAAGCATCGTGAAGAGGAGTCGATCCGAACGTGTCCTTGGCTTTAGGGTCAACGCCTCGGCTCAATAGCTCACGCACACACGCAATATGTCCGTTTAGAGAAGCAAAAGAAAGGGCAGATTTCTTTTTTTTGTTTTCAACACATTCACAATTCACATTCACACCAGCTTCCAGCAGCGCTATCATTGTCTCCAGGCGTCCATCCTTTGCGGCCTCCATAAGCCCCTGACCTCCAGCCTCTCCCTTCACTTGCTGTGGCACAGCGTCCACGAAGGCCCACACCACAGCGGCGCTCTTGGCCTTCTTCAGGGCAGCCTTCACCTGCTCAGCGTGGGGCCGCGGCTCCGCGGCGCAGGAGGTGGTGCACGTGCGTCTGCTGGTCGCCCTCCGACGCGAACACAAGGGCGCACTCCTCACGCTCTGCTTTTTGTTGCGGCGCTCCCTTCTCCACAGAAAATTTTCACCATTTCCCACAGCGCTTAGGCTTCGGCAGCTCGCACCAACATGGCTTTCCCAACTTCATCGCACGGATCAACAGACACTCCTATCTGCAGAAACACATCTAACAAATCCTTATTGCATGTGCTATTGCAGAAGTCACCGATTTCACATCAGGTTCTGCCCTCTCCCAGGAGAAAACGTACTATTTCTGTGAACCCATTTCCCAGCAGCAAGCTCTAGAGGCGTTGCATCATCTCTTGTGCTCACGTTGAGTTCTGCTTCGTTGTCTACAAACGACTCAGATACTATTTTCTCCGAAAGAATCAAATTCTTGCAGCTAGCTCTGGGCATGGGCATCGTTGCGTCCTTGACGTCGACCTTCCCCCGGCGGTCCAGGAGGCGCTGGGCGACGCAGGTGGGCGTGGGCGACCGGCAAGTGCCGCGGCGTGGCGCAGCCCGGTGGCGCACAAGTCCACCGCGCACCCGCGCCAAAAGGACATTACGGCCTTGGCTTGCCTCGCTCGGCCGCCACGTGCAAGAGCGGTTCTTCCATTCGCTGAACGCGGAGGATTAAACCGACGTCAAGCCCCTCGTTCTGCCACATCCGGTAGCAGGGCCGCGCAGTCCCTCCGCGCTCCGGCCAACTCGAGCAGCGCCGAGGACGGAGCGGCAGCAGCCGGGGGAGAAGAGCTGGAGTAGCTTTTCTCTTCCTGAAACCGCTGCAGACAAAAGATCTTTCCACTTTGGGCATCAGGGTGCCAATGCTCTGTTCACAGATTCTTCAAGCAGGTGAATTAGTCTCCAGGAGATTCAAACGAACGAACGCTTCTTGCTGCTCACTGGAATTACTGCACGCTGCCATTTCTTCCTCTGCAATAAAACAAGGTTTTAGTGTTTAGTGACCAATCTAGTGTAATAATGAGACGGTGCTAGAAACAGAAAAAATAAAACCAGTCCACTGAGCAAAGCTCCAAGCATAGCAGAGTTCGAACGAAACCTGAGCATTCTGCTGTCTTTACGATAGGCGGCAGGTGGCTAAATAGAGAAGGAGATGGTTACATTGGCTTCCGCCTCGAACACATTGCTTTCTCGCATCAAAATCAGACTCGCCTTCAAAAAATAGCAAAATTCAGAAACTTTCAATTTCGTGTGTGATATCTTCGTATAATGTTGAAGTTAAATTAAGAAAAGACATCACATATTTAGAAAAATGCCTTTATTCCAATGAACATATTTACAGCCTTTAAATATTATCAGTCCCTTTTTAATTTTTGGAAATTCATTATTAAATATATTTCTTTTTAATAATTTTATTTAAATGAAAAAATTGCAATTATTCTCTAAGACACTAAGGTGATCGTAAATATACTCTGAAAGGCCTACTAAAACTTGGGTATGTTGAGAACCAATATGGCGTCATCAAACACAAACCTCTCATGGTAAAGATATAATTTTGTTTTTGAGAAATACAATCATTCTCTAATGGAAACGAAAAAATATTGAACGAAACACGTGGATAAAGGGGTAAAATTGCAAACATAATAAATACGAAAACTCGTTGCTATCGTCGCTCGTGTTCTTGAACATACCATTTATGCTTTTATACCTTCTTAATTGAGCAATTTTTGTACGAATGAGCCAAAGTGACTGTTCACTAAACAAGTGAACATCACATGTAATTCTAAGAAGTATCCCTCCGCGCGGCAGCTGTTCAGCCGCGCCTCTTCGTAAAGTATTTGTTTACGGCTCCCGAGAAGATCTACAGAAGTCTAAGAGTTTCGCTCAGGTATATGAACGTACGTGAGTCCGGGAGATATTGAAATATGATTACGTATGTGGGAAAGTTACTTAAAATGTCTAGTGCACTACATTTTCGTCGGACAAACATCACAAAAGAAATAGTCCAATTTACAAAATAGCCAACTGCAAACGAATGCAGGAAGGAGAACGTAATAGGCTTAAGAACACAACGATCACAGAATTTTCAGTTGTGTTGCCAAAATAAGCTGTCAAAACGGCCCCTCTTAAAAATCGCTCTATACACTCGTTTCGTTAATTACTATCAAGTTTTAAAATGGTATTGATGTTGATTCTTCCTCTTACCCAGTATTTCGGGTGGGCACACTTTTCCATACATACATAGTGTATTTTGGTCACGACGCGGAGTCGTCCCGTCTGACGGGAGACCTTTGTTTAATATAATTGGCCACGGACCACTCAATTGCTAAATCCGCCACTGTTTACAAACTGGCTAAAAATAAACAATCCAACACTTCAAAATCTATCTTTACGGAATAGATTCCATTAAAGGAAACAATCTCTGTATTCATAATTGCAGTTGTAGGAAAACGCCAAAAAGAATTTCGACTTTCGCAATTTTCGAAAAATCAAGGTATTCAACGAAAATGAGACCAGCAACACTCTTAAAACTCCTTCATACTATCCAACAACAAAAATTAATCAAAAACGATGCAGCCATTTTTTTAAATTGAAAAATGTCCCAGAGACTTCTTGTGAAGTACCCCAAGTATCCCTCAAAATTAAAACCTCGGTTTCAAATTCAAGGCGCTGCAACATTAGCCAGATCAATTGGAGAATATCAATTTTGAATAATTAACCACTTGTTAGAGGATTTTTTTCTAAATTTAGCAACTGAATTTATCCACTTTTTCGTCACCAAGGCCCTGCAATAGGAGTTTTTCTGTAGCAAATTCGGTGTATTTCGCGCAGCTTTACATACCTTTCTCTCTCCTGCGTGACAGCGAGAAAGTAAAAAGAAATTATTTACCTAGAATAATACTCTAGAACTTAGACTTAAACATCGTTATGGATCTATTTAAATAAAATACAAAAAATCACGATAATTATGATTTTTAAAAACCCTATGTGAGCTCAATTAACATATATTCATTTTCAAATTCTGCAGTAGATTCTTCACAATTAAAAACTGCAAAATGAATTAGGGGAAAGAAAGTAATGGTTTTACAGAATGACAAATACTTTCTCGTAGTCAAGTTTTTTTTATTTTCCTTGGTGAGGACTGGTATTATGGCCTTACACTATCCTCTTGCTAGCTCCGATCTGTCGCCGTCCAAACTACATTTTTCTCAATTTTTCAGTTTCCAAATAGTAGAAGCCAAATATTACTTTAAGAACATTAAAGAAGAGTAAAACCTCGTTGTAAATAGCAATTTTTATTGAAAAATTCGGAGCCGTTATTAAGAAAATGGCGTTTAATCGTTGTAAATGCGAAATTTAAACGATTTTTGCGAAGACTTTTGAGTTTTCGAAAAACTCCATTTAAAGACATTTGAAACACTAACTCAAAAATACAGTAGTGCTTACAAACCACTGGAAATGTGCATATTAACGGTGTGAGAAATACTTCAAGAAAATTACACTACAGTACTTTTTTAAAAAAACGAAAGAATGCTCCAAAATAAACTATAGGTCGTATTAAACAGTACGATTAGCGCTCTCCGTTGGAAACGTTTGCGGGGGAAAATTGGAGCCATTTTCGAGAAATGGCGTTAGTTTCTCAAAAACTGGAATTTCGAGTTCATTTTTCAAAGAAAACATGTGAGTTTTTGAGAAACTTTATTTGACATAATTTAAAGCACATGTACTTCTACATACAATAATTTAAATAAATTGCAAATTAGTGTAAAAATTAATGACGCGAGCAGCTAGTCAAAAAATTACATAATGGTAATTTTTGAAAAACAAATGAACACAGCAAAATTAATTTTCTGTCATCTCAAACATTTCCATTAGTGCAAACTGTACGAAAAGTTTGAAGGCCAAAATTTGGAACATTTTTCAGAAAATGGCGTTTGTAGGTTACTGAAGTTGCGGAAATTTGAGCTCGCTTTCAAAGAAGACTTTCGAGTTTATGTGAAAACTTTATAGGGCATTATTTCAAGCACACGTACATGTAAATGCAATTATGTCAACAAATCGCCGTTAATGTAAATATTAACAACTTGAGAGACCAGGCTAAAACTAGTGGTGCACTACATGGAACAGACTTTCACGCATTCTTTTTCTACTTCCCTTGGTCTCGGCTAGCAACTTGGACTTGCCACATGTTCTTGCCAGTTGCCGTATCACAGCCCAAAGTACTTTTTTTTAATCTTAATTTTTCTTTTTTTTAATAGTAGAACGGATATATAATTTTAAAAATATTAAAGAACAGTGAAACTTCGACCGAAATGGCAATTTTCTTTGAAAAATGTGAAGACGATTGTCTGAAATGGCGTTTAACTTCGACTATTCTGTTTTATTTCTATACTTAGAAGAAATTTAAAGAAAATTTGTAGCCTTATTGAGAACATTTTTAAACGACCGGGGAGATTCATGTAGAGTACCTAAATTTAGAAGGAAGTTTTTCAAAATCGCAACGGCTTGAATGGAGCCAGATCTGCCGAAGAATATTCATTTTGAGGGTAATGTACGTATCGCGCGAAGTATCGTAGGCGCAAGTGGTTTCAGACGGTTGGACAGACGGACTATTAAACCTAATATCTGGAATACTTATTGGAATAAAGTGGTAAATGCCAATTGTGAGTAAAAAAAGAAGTCAAAATCACATCGTTTGGAATCTATTCTCATTTTACAAACAAGGAATGGTAATTAAAATCCTGCTTTCATTTTTTGAAGCATGGGCCCTAACATCATTGTAGACATATTTTAAATTTTACAGATGAAGCTAAAGTCTTACACACAGTTCCATGTTAGATAATGGGTTTGCATTTCTTTCAAGCATGAATATGCACATAAAAAGTAGCTGTAACATTCTTGAAAAATTACTGTGGGTAAAAATAGTAACATTCAACATTGCTCTACAGAAAACAGTAAATTAAAAATTGTGTCACATTGCAGCCCATGCTTCAGTTAACATTTCAACTCTTCAATATTTGGAAGTAAAATATTATTATTTTGGCTAAAAGAGAGGAAATGTTGTTAAGAGAAATAATTTACAACTCAAAGTACGAATAGCAGCCAATTAATTATTTCATGTATCATCTCTAAGAATACAAAAAAGATAATTGAAATCATGTGAATTTTAGAGTGCAAAAGGAACGTATCTTACGTTGTTTTTATGACACTACCTCATGGAGACAAATTAAGAACTGTATTAGAAATGAAACAAACGCAATAGTGAATTACACTTTACAATTTTCCATGAAAAAAAAATCATTGTTTTATTAGTATGTGTAAGGTATGACAAATGTAGTAAAAGCATTGGGATCTACTAAGAAAAATTTCAGAATTCAAAACATGTGAAGAAAAGTTCAATGAAAACTACTTTTAATTACAGGAAGGAACACTAATGTGACAAAAAGAAGAATTTATGTTTACAATGAATTATTATATAGGCCTTACAATTACAATATTCTACACCATATTTGTTGGAGTTGGATTATCAAAACAAGTGCAGTTTCCTAATAAAAAATCAAGATCTTTTGTTTTTATCAATGTATTCACAACCTCATAGAATTTTGTATTATTATTATTTTTTAATTAAAAAAAATTGGTAAAGAAGTAGGCAATGAAATTATTTTGATTGTTAATTACATTTAGACTTGGTATATGCTTGCTACAAGTAAATTCTATAGCATTCATAAGTATTGCAATTTTTTAAAGAAATCCCTAACTTTTACAGTATTGAATTTCTATTT
This sequence comes from Gryllus bimaculatus, assembly GCA_017312745.1. Classification (NCBI taxonomy): domain Eukaryota; kingdom Metazoa; phylum Arthropoda; class Insecta; order Orthoptera; family Gryllidae; genus Gryllus; species Gryllus bimaculatus. Next base: position 1,436,750 of record BOPP01000221.1, on the reverse strand, counting down.
TGAATGAACAAACACTAAAGCATCTTTATTTATACTACACAAGCTTATACTATATTCGTCATACCTTACACATACTGATTAAACAATATTTTTTCCATGGAAAATTTAAAAGTGTAATTCACTGTTTGCATTTATTTCATTTCTAATACAGTTCTCAATTGTCTCAATTATGTATTGTTTGGTTTGTTTTTTTTCATTCTTAGAGATGAAATAGTTATCTTCATATGGAATTCATGATATTGCCCTAAATTGGATAAATTTGTATCCTAAACATCAATCTCAAAGAGCAGAAACACTATTGTGGCGTGAAAGAAATTATTTACCCCTCATTCAAATTTTCTGCCACTATATCAATGTGTAAGAATGAATCTGCTGGTTTTACTCTTTGACCCTACACTCTTTCTGTAACAAATAAAAATAGGCTCGTCCATTAGAAATGGAACAATTTTTTTTTCTTTTGAAATGAATATTCAATTCAAAAAAGGATCAATAATTACAATGGTAGAGAACACAGATATTACAGTCGTACAATTGTAGAGAACACAGATATTATCAAGAGCAAAAATGTCTAGTAAGGTTAGGAACATTGAAAAACTAGTTTGAACTTTAATTTATTATTCATCTAATAAGTAAAGAAAAAGGATGGAATAGCAATTTTGAAGCTCTAAAACACGCGAGGAGATTATACTATTTCTACACATGGTTTTTCATGGATTTTTAACTAGATAAATAAAATCGAATCCCCTCCATTTTTGTGACTTCTCTTTTTTTTACATCCTTTTAATCTTCCCTTTTAAAGTTAACTACATTTGTGCAACATAATCTTGATTCTTTGCTTGATCATTCTCTTCTGTAATACTTATTGAAAATGTACCCAAATTCACTGATAATGTATTTAAATGTGAAAACCAATTTTGGTTTTATTTCCATAATCACAAGAGCATCGAAAGTGTGGAAAGAATGTACGCATATAATGTAAGAGGAGGTTGTAAAACAAAAGATAACATTTTTGTATTTATGCTGTGTGAATTAAGACACATCCAGTACAACTGCTAGACAACTACAATTCACCATGTGATCCCAAAATACAATGCAAATTAAAAATTTCTTGATAAGTTGATAAACAAACTTTCATGCCAATTCATAATCGACTTTATAATAAATACCCTTGATACATTAAAAGAAATACTTTAGGTCTCATTAGATTTATTTAGTCAAATAAAGTAAAAACTGTGTGACATATGGGGATAGAAGTATGACATTTTCTTGAGCTCCCGAATCTCTTCCTAACATTTTAAATGTAAATAGATGAATGATAAATAAAAGTTTCAAAAGAAGTAGAGTCAGCAACTTTTGAAAATGAGGTATTTCCACCTCTTGAGTTATAGAAAACTTATTTGCAAAGGTAAACAAACTGCATATTTTTATTTTTTGTATTGCTAAGATTATAATAATATACCCCTGGCTCTACACCTACCACTACAAGCAAAAGGTAAGCTCTACATAATGTGTGGATAGAGAAGCGCCATTTTATGGCCAGAAGCAAAACGGGGGGCCTTCACAGCGTTTGCTCAATGGATCAAGAAAATTGCACAAAATCCTGATGAAGATTTGGGGTCATTGGACAAGAAGCTGAAGTACATTGCTTGTTACTATGAGCATTCTTTTTTTATTTTGAATGAAAATATAAAGTAATGCATTGTATATTATTGTTAAAATAAATATTTTTTTCCGTTTGAAGGTCAGTATAGTTTTTAATCACAGAAGTAACTATGCAGCAGATATTTTACTTTTAACTTAAATTTGTGTATCGATTTTGTTTAATGTGATCTGGCTATGTTTTGCAAAGTTACATAGATGTATTAAATGTGAATTTCTTCTAGTAAGCTGTTGACACTGACATCTGATTAATGACATTTTTATGACGTGCCATAATTATAAATATCAGTATTGCATGAAAACATGTTCCCACTGTTACATAAATCAGTTTGGACAAAAAATACAGATTCGTTTATAAAAAGGCAAAGCAATGGTGCAATTCCAAGCTTAATAACAAGAGGCTTGGAGGAATCATGAGAACGGCATTTCCTTATTATTCAAATAATTTTGTCTGCAATCTAAAAGTATCGGGTACTATAAAATGAGCTTCCCCAGCACACTATGCCATATCTCAGGAGAAAACGTACACATGCAAAATACCCGCAACTAACTGCATGAAGACTGCCAGAATTTGAAATAAATATGAATATATAAAAAATAAGTACTTTATTTAGTGTTTCATCCACTTATATGGGTATTTGGTTAAAATTTAGTATACGGTACACACTTGAACAAAAACGTGGCAGCTGGGCTTAAGCCCTAATTACTGTACGTGCCCTAATAGAAATGAATAAAACTTACGGATAGGCGATTTTCATGGTTCGCCCTTCATATGCTTTGTCCCCGCCGCATTGTAACGCCAACTTACTTTCAAAGGCAAAGTCACGGCGAGGCTCGGGCCTTCGGCCCTCGCGTTCACTATAACATCCTTTAGTCTATTCAACGCATAATTACCAATTCACTTTTATAAGATCACTTTTCAAGAAAGCCTCCAGAATTCTAACTGCCTAGTTAACGCCGGAACGGCGCGAAGTGCCGGTTTAAATGACTTCCCTAGGTTGTACCGTATACTACATTTCAGCCGGGTATTCCATTTCACTGAATTAAGAAACCCAGAAATGTTGTTACAATAAAATCAGAAAAGTGCGTATTGTTAGTTTTCAATGGAGCATGCGACTGACAGTTGGAAAAGCAAAACTGCATTGAAACAGTTGTTCCTTCGTTTACAACTAATTTGTGTGAAACTAATTATTTTGAAACTACAGTTCCTTTCAATTTGAAACCAAGTTCCTGAGAAACTTACCGATATATTTGATGCGAAAATGGTTAACTTTTATTCAGGGTTTTAACAAAAATCAAGGCACAAACTTGAATTCGACAACACTTTACGTAATTACCATACAGTCTTTCAATAAATAACAGGCCGCAACGGTCGAGGTGACTGGCTGAATGCGACTGATACTAGAATTTCTATAACGATGCATTTGACATAAATTATCTGTTCACGGTTTCATCCAATCGGAAGCTTAAACATCCCCATAGTGACGTCTCTGTAGCGACATATAAGCTGCCGATTGGATGAAACTGCAAGCTGCTCATGATTGGATGAAACAACATCAAGTGCACGACTAATTAAATCATTGTTTCTTTTTAATACTACACGCCACCAAACTACTAGCAAAACAAAAGTCACAGTAATCAGGCGAACCAATACAAAATTTCAAATTTTAGCACTATATTTATTCGTAAGTGGAGTATCACGGGTGAGCTTGGATTCACTGCTGTTTTCTCAGAGTTCCCCCACCATCAGTCTAGCCTCACGGTGACATCACGACTGGGTGTTTGCTATTGGCCAGCCAAGACTAGCATCGACGTCACTCTTTGCCAAGCACGTGTGTCATGCGACCCACCATAGTTGCTTGTCAGTATAATTTGTGTTGCAAGCACACGCGTCGTGCGACTGTTTTTCAAATGTTTATCAATCTGGAGGTGGGAATTCAAATCGAAATATTTAAGTTTATCCTGGAACGCTCTTTTGAATGTAGTAAACAAAAGACCATACCTGAAATCAAATAATTTGGTTCTTTCTTCCCATGTTTAAAGACTACTTACTATCAATCTTGAACGAAAGTATTATAATAATATCAGAAACGATGAACAGGCATGTTAGGGTATTTTGACATTAGACTCGGCATTTCTATAAGAGCATTTCCTACCACGAATTTAATTTGCAAATCAATAGACTGGATTAGAGATATGAGCATCGAAATGACCATTGAAGTAGCAGGTGTAGATGTAAACACAATGAAAGGAAACATAAAAATCATAGGCATTTATAGATCCCCAAATTCGAGCGTTAATGACTTTCTATTCAGGTTGGAAGAACATTTAACAAAACTTGTAGGCAACAACAATAGTAAGTTAATTATTTTGGGACATCTGAACATTAATATTGAACATAATGAACTACATGATTTTCTATTTACTAAAGAGCTTCAATATCCATAATGTGGAATTAGGGCCAATACGTATTACAACCCATTCTAGCTCTACCATAGACCACATCATTACAGACATTGAAATGTATAAATACTCTTATAATATTGATTTTCATCTATCTGATCACACTGCACAAATCATTGAAATAATCAATTGCCCCATTAGCCGTGAACTACCTAAATACACATTCACCCGTGACACCAGCAATACTAAACTACGTTTGTTAAATGAACGTTTTCTAAAAGAAGAATGGGCTGAAGTACACAATAGTAGCGATACCAATGAAAAATGGAACTTATTCCTGAGTACATTAAATCGTCACTTAAATATTGTATGTTCCATTATTACGAGACAAATAAATAGAGAAAAAAAATTAAGCTTCTGAATGAAATTCTTGTTCTTAAAAATAAAATAAAAAACATGTATGACCTGTTCAGAGATACTAAGGACCCGTTTTATAATGAAAAGTAGAAAAAACAATGAAGTGTAAAACTGATGAATGAGAAAACTTATCAATTAAATAATAAAGTTAACAACTCAACAAATAAATCTAAAACATTATGGAATATAATTAACAATAGGAAAACTCAGTCTCACAAAAACATACACCTACTACATGAAGGCATGTTTCTTGATAATCCTTCTGATATTTGTAGGACCGTTAACTGTCAATTCTTAAATTCAAAGCAGGACATTGTAACCAATAATACTATTAATTCCTTATCTTCTGGAACATCAAAATGCCATCACACAAATGCTACTGAAGTTTATCGACTGATCAATTCCTTCAAAAATAGTTGCTCAACTGACAATGATGAAAGATCTTCAATAATTCTTAAAAAATCTAAGCCTGCTCTTCTTATTATATTAGTTTACTTAATAAATTTATCTCTAGCTGCATTCACTTTCCCACAATCCCTAAAACTTAGTATTGTAAGACCACTTGCTAAGAATAATAATACACAGGATGTTTGGAATTACCAACCTATAACTCTAACTTCAGTAATTGGCAAACTCCATAAAAAAGTTATATTAGCAATCTTAATTGTTTTCTTGAATCTAATAATATCCTTAATAAAGCACAACCTGGCTTCAGGAAGGGCTTCTCGACCACCACTGCTGTTGTAGAGTGAACGTACATGAAATCATTGGAAATTTGGAATCAAATAGAAAAACAGCAGGTTTATTCATTCGTCCTTCAAAGTTATTTGATAGTGTATCATATGAGAAACTGTTGGCAAAACTTGATTATTATGGAATAAAAGGTAGAGTCAATGACCTCATTAGATCATACCTCACAGAACGTAAGCAATGTACAGAGATCTTCTGGCAATCTGAAAATTTATTATCCAAAGTTAATTCAAATTTAGATACAATTACATCTGGTGTTCCACAAGGATCGGTGCTTGGACCTTTGTTATTTCTATTATATGTTAATGATATTCTAAGCTCATCTGATTTCTTATGCAGATGATACAATATCAATAAGTAGTGGGCAAAATCATTGTCACCTAGAAGCTAATCTGACTGAATCATTAAAACCAATTAAAAGTTATTTGTCCATAAATGAATTGAAATTAATCAACTTCAAATTTCATTACGGTCACCAACATCAAAACATAAAAGTGGAAGTAGACAATGAATCAGTGAACCAAACTGATTGTCATAAGTTCTTAGGAATATTCATAGATCAAAACCTAACATATAACAAACAAGTTGATACACTTTGTAATAAAATAAACTCTAATATATTCCTCTTGAGATACTTTTCCAGATACCTGGAAATTGATGCTCTTATTCCAGTATATTATGGGACAATCTTCTCTCAACTTCAATATGACATTGAAATTTGGGGTGGTATAACACAAAAAAATATGGATACATTAATGGTCGTACAAAAGAAATGTATAAAAAACATTTTTAAAATGAATCCCAGACAGTCCTGTAAAGATTTATTCACTAAATATGAATTCCTCACTGTTGTAGCACTCTACTCTTACAAAGTATTATTACTATTGACAAATAATCAAAATCAGTATTTTGTGAGCAATGAAGAAATACATAACCACCATACTGGAGGACATTGGGACTATCTTTTAAGTGAAGAACTGGAAATCTGTTTGTACACAAACTCAGTTAATGAATCATACAGTGAGTTTATTAAAATTTTCTGCTCTTATTATAATGTAGCCATGCCTCAGGAAAAAAAAAAAGAAGTGAAAATTAATAGACAGGAAAATAAATGGGTAACTCCAAATATATGTGAAAAGTAGTATACAACTAGGAAATGTAAGTAAAATTATAAAAGAAGGAAATGTAACCGAGGAACTTAAAACTTACTATAACTGTTATAAAAAGACTTATAGAAGGATGATTAGGGAAGCTACAAAAATACATAATGAAAAACGCATATTGTCCTCAAATAATGAAACAAAAGTACTGTGGAATATTATAAATGAAGAACTAGGAAAGGATAGAAAAGAACTGCGAAAAATACATATAAACATTGATGGGGTTGATGTAAAAGATCCAAAAAAAGTAGCAGATTCTTTTAGTAACTATTTTAATATTGTTTCAAATATTTTCACCACAAACACACTAGGTAACACCATCATTAACAGACATTTCAGATGTGCAGAAACTCTTAATATCAGTTCAATGTTTATAACAAATTTCATATTAATAACCTTCGATTAAGAATTGATCAGTAATAGGATGGGATGATTATTAGTCCTAGAAGGGTTCTTAATCAGTTTATAGGGCTATATATGTTTATGATGTTTGATCAAATGATGAAAAAAGATTAGATATCATTTTCAGTTTGTTGATTGAATTTTTTTGGTATGTATTACCATAAGGGTTTATGTAAATATTTTGAAGGTATATTAGATTTCAAGGGCATGTGGCTTCTCCTTTTAATGATTGTATTGCTTCTTAATTTTGTTGCTACAAACATAATAGTAACTCACATCCAGCTCTACTCCTACCTCAAGCAAAAAGAGTGTTTGACAAAATGTACATAGTGAAGCTACACTTATGTCCAGAAGCAAAATAAGTCTGAATTAGATTCTCACCCCCAATGGCATGCATTTTCTTTATTTACATTTTTAGAATATTTTTCTTCCACCTAAAGCACTTATTAGCAAGCATTTTGCAAGATAATACACAAAATTCGAGATTTTCATGCAACAGGGTTGTTTTTTTTTTCCTTTAAAATCCTTTTTGCATTGCTTCATGTATTTGTTGCTTTGAATTGCTCTGGTTGAAATAAAAATAGAATATCACGATTGGGGCATTATACAAAACATTTCTATGGTTGTAATGTCTACCTGTGATAAGATGTGTTGGGAATGATACTTTTTAACTGTGATTGTTTCATAAGAAGGGATATGCTATTTATTATTAACATTTTTTTCTCCATGAATACAAATGTTTCTCAGAAATATTAATTTCATTCAGTTTCGTGTTGAAGGATTTAGAATAGAACACTGAACACCATTCCCAGGTTCTTATGAATAACTAGAGCGTGGTGACCAAAGAAGTCATAAAACCCGCAAAATACAAATAGTTTATAGGAGCACAATATTCTAAAGAAAATAGGTAATACACGACTAATGTTCTAATTAAATTCAATCTATTGTTTATTAATGATTAATCTTTAATAGGATTTATTAACAAGCAAAGTTAATGCAAAATAATTTCTTGTGGAGTCATCATTTGCCAATTTCAGATTCAGTTGTCTTGGACCTGGATTAATGTAAAGGAAAACCCAATAGGGAAACATACAATATAATCAAACAAAATAGGAAAACAATCTTACAATTTAATGTTTATTAAAGCTTCCAAATTTTGCACAATGCAAAATACATTTTCTATAAAATACACATTCAACAAATACAACATATTTAATTTCAATATAAAATATAAATGCAATGAAGTAAAATTTTCTCTTTAAACCAGCAACTGCAAAGGGATATCACAGTTGTGGTGTAATATTTGGGAATGCACATACTCTTACTAGTTCCAATAAATGAAAGGAAAGACTCGCAAGGGTGTGTCCCCCATGCAAGGGAAATGTTAAGACACACGAGGTATCGCACTCCTGGATTGTATGGGATATTCACCCCACTAAAGACAAACAAGACATGATCAGAAATGCGAAAGACGTTTAACGACATGTTCTCTCAAAATAATCCATTCATTTCCACACCACCTATGAGGTAGAATGCATGGTGCGTTTTTTTAATATATGGTTTCCCCAGGAAGCCCAATCCATGTACCAATAAATAACTACACATTAGTACCTAGCACAATTCTCACCACCCTAACGCATTTAATGGACTACATCACACTTATCACAAATGTTTTCAGGCACGTGTCCTTGCACACTGGGCACATAAGCTGCACATGGTTTTAACAAAGCACCACATACACAATATCGCAACACCACTGTTCTCTGTTTGTGTCCTTCAGTCTCCTCTGCATAACTTCGAGAGAATTAGCCATATTTCTACAGGAGGGCGGTTTGTTACCACGTGCCAACATCATGAGCATTGAATAAACCTTAAATACTTATTATTAAATCGTGTCTTACCATTCAAGATTAATACAGATTGCCAAATCTTACGCGCCTTTAGAAACCACGCCCAAAAAACAGAAATTCGTCACACGACACACGTGCCGGCAAACGCCGCGCACGCCAAGCGTTCGCTAAATCGCGCTACACAAAAGTATAGAGAACGTTGGAAACGGCCCTACAACTCCCATATAACGTGGTGGGTCTCCACCATGGTCTCATTATGGTGGCGCGCTCTGTTGCATCACCTTCTTTACATGAACTAAAACACGAACTGCTGCAGGGGTCTGTCACTTGTCACCTGGGAATATACTGGCCGTCCCGTCGCGCCTCTGCCTTTATTACAATTATTTCTTTACCTGATTTACGTATTACCTTGCTATCCAAGCTCTGTTTATTACAAATTTTCAGCTAATAATTTCTGTTAATTATAAATTTATAAGGGGTCGTGGGACTGAAGTTTCCCCCTGCACAGGATATGGAAAATGTTATTTCTCATTATCTATTGGTAGTATGCAAGGAAATTATCTTTGTGTACAACCCAAAGGAGAAATAAACGTTGTTCAATTAACATTCAGCACTGTATTGAGCGATACCACTTATTTATTCGGCGGCGTCAACCCGCGCCGTCGCCACTTTTCTCCGCGACGCTGCCGATAAAATCAGTATACACAAAAACAAAACCCTCCTTTTTTTTCTTTTTACAATAACAAAATATATAATTTAGCATTCACACTTACCGACAAACTATTCACGCTATTCACATCGTGCACGACGTCATAGTTGTAATGGTCATCTATGTTGTTTCGAGTTTTACAAAACTCTAATACAATATTTGGCCTTATATAATGCGGCGTACGCGCGGGTAATATCTGCCGAATGTTCACTTCCCTTTAGGCGATAGAGTTGTTATCGGCTTACCAATCCATTCTTTCCCTCAGCTGGGCTCATCGTTCCAAACTTCTCACACATCCAATGCGTTTCACGCAACCTACTAAAATGCTCTACTTCTGACTCCCTACTCTACTACTACCGTCAGTATATGCTCCCCACACACCCTTCCTCTGATAAAATTCACTTTCCTCAAAAGACTTGAAAACTTGCCAACACATGCCACGCTGTTATCGGCTCGCCATCTATCATCCCTCTGTGTCTTCTCTGATCAGTCTGGTCTTTCGATTTTTTTAATTCAACAAAACAAAAACGCTCGCTTTCCTGTTACCGAGATCTTTTCGAACATTTTATATTTTCGTTTCCTCTATTCTGATTGGGCACTTTTCAGAGGTTCTGAAAATGTTGCATTTGAATTCGCCGCGTTCCCCGAAGTTCATCACCCTGTGGTTCACATGCTCTGCCGAAATTCCAACTTATTTCAAAAGCTACTTACATCTGTTGCCTATATTCAATTGTCTTTCCGTGTATCTTCCTGCTTTTTAATTTTTTCCTTCTAAATTTTTGTGCCCCCTTTTCGAAATGCTTCGGGATGGTTCTTAAAATTGTTTATTTTCCTAACACTTGTTTTGTAGTTCGAAAGTTCCACTGTTATTTAACGAGAATATAACATTCGGTTCCGCGTTCACGTTGTCACTTGTTTCTTCTATCGACTTATTTATTAAAACATTATTTTCCTCAACAAATATATATATTTTTGACAGTTTATTGGATTAGGGTCCTGCGAACGGTTACAATATGTATGGTTAGCACGAAGACATCCCCACGCCGTAATCTGGTCTTCTCAACCTGAGAAGTGAATTTTATCATCGTCACAGCAACATATTCTAGGACGTTGCAAGAATAACGCACACTTTAATCTTGCCTGACCGAGAATCGAACCCGGGGTCGCGTCATGGAAAGCGAGCAAGCTGACCAATGAAATACGCCGCCAGGCAAGCTCTTTATTTTATAGAGTTTAAATGCATTACGCATCTTAATCATACGCACATTCTGCTTCATGATTAATACAATTATTTATTCAAACCAAAATAAGTTTTCTCTGAACCAACATGTGGCTTAAAAAGCTTAAATGCTGTTGGTCAGTGAGACAACAGGGGCGCGGATTCTCCGCCGCGTCTCACAAAGGGAATTTAGGTCGTCTCTGTACGCCACTCGACGTTGCACGCCCGTTGGGGGCTCCATGCAGTCATGCTGTTTCACGATTACTTCAGTTAATTGCTTGTGCGCTCCAGGGCTGCGCTGTTACACAGTGTTTCTGTCTCTTCATATAATTCACATCACGAACAGCTTGCCATGAGTATTCATATATTGTTTTTTAATGTGGCATGATATAAGTTAACCTACGTGACATGTTTTTGCCATTTGTTAATTACAGTGTTTTTTCTACCATGTGCATTATGCACCTATGCCGCAGTATCACATACTGGTGCTCTATCATTTTAAATATTCCAACTGACTGTGATAAGTTGAACAATTGATTGTATGCCACATTGTGAAGTGTCGTGAGTAAAACTACGTGTCATCGGCAAGAAATAATTGTGAACACCTTAAAAGAGTGCATTATGCAGTGTACAACTATATTGCTATCAGTGTGTGTGCTGGTAGTCCCAACGCGTGGCAATTAACTATGATGCCATTTATTTTTGTGGAAATAAGCAGTGCTCCACATCGTCGTACCCTGTTGCGAGGCTATCATCTAGCATACGCAGCCACTCTCTCATGCTAACGTCTAGCGGGAGGGAACTTTCTGGCACCCGCAAGGCTACTTCCTGGCCTCGTCATCGCAGCGTGGCTCTATCGCCTCGTGAAGGTGCCGCTAACACTATCTATGTGTCAACACCTGCGACAGGTCCCAGCCTCTGCAGCTTATTACCGCTCACGCCAAGTATACTGTATTTCTCTCATTTTTTTATTGCATCTATTTCAAATTATGAACTGCTTCAACGGTACGGGATATAATATTGTCAATTGTGATTGTACTGTATGTTTCCTTCAATTTAATTAATGCAAATTAACAAAACATATAGTATAATTGTTCAATTCTTTCACAAGAGAACATTCATGCATTCATGTTTTGTAATTTAATATTCATTTATACGTTTTAAGTTTGTCTGCACTCTGATTTCCCTGCCAATAGCAACAATTCTTGTAATTACTCAATTTCAGGAAGGGGTTTGCATGCTAGACTCTAAAAAGCATGCTGGCCCTCCGAGTTATTTTAAAGGTAGGTCCACAGCTACACATGAGCTCTCCACCACCATTAGCGGGTAGTTTAAATGATATTCTTGGGCCTGTCCCCACTTTTCAACCTGAATTAATGATTAATTCAAAACTTGTTTAAAAATAAATGTGATTCGCTTCTTTAGCAGGCGCGCACAAAGCTAATATCGCTTGTCTGGATTGTGAAAATTAAAGGAATACTGCTGTTAGAACTCGCTGCATAATCAGGATCCTAGTTTATATCGCATTAGCACACTCCTTCGAGCTTCGGTACATTTTCACATTTTCTGTTTTGTAACTAATTCTCTCGCCGACCACATGGTGTCGCCACCTCCCTGACCACCGCTCTGCTTACTGTCAAGATACCGCGAGCAGGCACCTGCTCCTCAGCAACGACCGTGGGAATCTCGGCTCGCGCCCCCCTCCCCCCAACAGCGACGGCCGTACCGCTGGTCTGCCCGTCCAGATCGAACGCGAGCGAAAACGACTCACATATAAATTACACTACAAACAAGTTAAGTAGGTAGCAACAGTGAATTTTCTGTATAATACTGTAATATGCGTCATGCTAAGTTGGTGTTAATCACAAACACGTAAGTGATGTCATGCAGTATATCGCTGCTAGACATGCAATAATGCATTCTTCTACAGCTTCACAACAACCCAGTTAACGTGGTCACGATAACCCCTTTGTGGCACAATATATGGTAACGCACGTCATGCTAAACGCTCATGTAAGGCATGCTCCTACCACAAACTATTCTTTCGACATGTACTGCACGTGATTGTCTCACAAGCAGTAACAATCGCATACTTATTGTCTAACAATGCCCGCTTATGCGACATTGTTGCGGCAGTAACTGTCTACAATTGCCACTTATAATTGAGGGCATTCCTAGGCTTCTAGCTGCCACCAGCGATTGCCAACCGTCTCTCATCCCATCTCTAGGTGAATCACGATACCCGCCCTGCGTACGAGTGCAATCTTCAAGTCTACACTGCATCACCATGATTCTGTTTGTATTCAATGTACCGGGTTTTTCATTTCAGCATTGCTACATCATGCTATTTTGCATACTCATGTTAAATGCTAACTGCAACCAACACAGTTTTCAACTGTAAATGCTTATTAATATACTAATATTGACGGAATACGTCCGCGCCGCATTACACGCGGTGGCTACCCGAATTGATAACAAAGCCATCAAATGTAAGTGGAAGGAGCTGGCTGCTAGCCCATCTGAGCCATTTCAACAGACCACTGCCTCGTCAGTCAGCTCCCAAGAAGTGCTGTTGTCTCTTGAGATCTCTCTTTTCCTTATTTTTTACGTTTGTTGGTCGGTCACTTTTTGCGTTACGCCAATCGATTATCTCCCGATTTAGAATCAGCGATAGCTATTTACACAGTCGTGAAACAACGACTCTTCTCTCACTAATCTTTGGAGTTCCGCCAATATTTGATAAGCCGTGTCTTAAACCTGACTCAGTTTTTTGTAGTAAATGCGACACGCAAGCGGTCTACAGAATCTATGCAATGGTGTAAATATTGAAATGTCCACTTCAAAGGAACACAATGGTTTTTTAAGATAGGAAAACGAATAATTGTTCACAACGAGAAAGCATACTAATGAGAAGTCAAAAATAAGAAAAGGATCAAATTTATCCATTTCAGCAACTTTATTTAGAAACTATTTTACAAAAAATAAATAACAAATACAAATAAATATATTATCACAGGTAATCAGAACACGAGCACAAGTTAAGTGTCCTTGGTGCATCAATTAAAGGAACTTCTTCTTCTCCCTCAAGCATTAGACCGGTTGGTCCGTTGCGCCTCCTTGGTCTAACCATCTTCTCCTGGGTCTACCAACGCTTCTTCTTCCTTTAGGTATGTACTGAAGCACTTGCTTTGGAATACGGTCGCCTTCCATTCTTTCCAAGTGTTTTTCCGTTGTTCTCTGTATTCCTTAATTTTTTCATTTAAGTTGTAAATTCCTATATTTTTTCGGATGGTCTCGTTTTTTATTCTGTCCATTCTTGTTACTGATCTTAAAAATCTCATCTCGGCTGCTTGAAGTCTACTGTGTGTACTGGAGTTCATAGTCCAGTTTTCGCTTCCGTAAAGTTAGCAAGGCACTGCCATAACTTTAGCATTGTGTCTTTACGGACCTTTTCTTTAAGCGCTCTTTTGATGGTGCCACACATCATATTGAATCTTTCTATCTTCCTTACAATATCAACTTCGCGAGGATATGATACGTCCACACTAGAAATCTAAGGTATTTACCTGTTCAAAAGTTTTGTTTTGTAAATGTAGCGGTACAGATTATCTAAATAAATTAAAATTAGAATAACGTAGATTTAAGGAAGAATATTTACTGAGAAAGGACCTACGGCTGTCACGCGCCACACTCCCCCTTTCTTGCAACAGCCGGAGCCCTGACCCACTTCAGCAGTTTAGGCGACCACTGGCCGACGGCCGGAAAAAGGGTGAATTGTCTGGCACTCCGCTGCGACCCGTCCGCAACGTTACTATGGAACGCCGTCACCGTGATCGGGAGACAGATAATAATAAGTAAAGTCGGGAAAGCCCTTCAGCGAACGTGGATATTTCAGGCCAGAGAAAGAATGCCATGGAGCGACTGGAACAGGAATGGAAAATTTAGCAGAAATCCCGCTTGGAGCTATTGGCCAAATTAGAGTGGGTAGCAAAGAGGAGCTTGGGCAATTTGACACTTTGATAACCCTCTCAGCTTTGAAACTCCCTCCACCCCTCCCCTCTCCTATCCAGATTAACTTTAACGTTGGAACAGAAAACAAACTGGTAAATAGAGTTTCTATACGCCGAGCACTCTCACTCCGCCTCACACCTTGACATCCGATATCAATTAAAAATATCATCTACGTGCGCTCGTGAAGGATAACCCCAAGAAAAGCAGTTCGGTTGCGTGAAGCACTCCAACCCGCCTCGTGAAGCTCTGAAGAAGTAATCAACAAACATAATGTGCTGCATCGCGTCATTCGATCGTGTTATGCGCCGGATTATTAGCACTCTAAGAAGGAGAATGATATATGGAAGTAAAATGAAATGGAAATGAATAATATAAGAGAGATTTTTTCTCGAATATATTCATAGTTGGATGTGTTACAATACTTGTATTTGTACACCGTACATCTACTACGTCTTTTCAATTTAACAATGATTACTACACTGCACCTTCATACCGACATAATCCTATTTATGGAGTAACTTTTTACACGTGGACGAAAGCGGTGTGGCTAGAGGTGCACATTGGTGCACTGTGAGGATATAAAGCAGCATTAAGAGAAGCTTTCTCTCCAACTAATCGGATGAGAAGCCGCTTATTTATCGATTTGAGGGATGAAGAGGGAAATACACCGCTGCATTATACAGCCATGAATGGTCATGTGGGATGTGCCCGAATACTGCTCCGTCATGGAGCAGATATTGGTGCGCGAGAGCGATATGGGTATACACCTCTCATGTTTGCAGCGCTGGAGGAGCATCGCAGAATGTTCCGCTTTTTGTTGGAGAAAGGTGCGAACATCTTTATAATGACAGGGAAACGGAAAACTATCCTTAACATATTAAGAGAAAAACGTTCAATGAGACCTATCATGACTAGATTTTTAGAACAGAGAAAGAGTAACCTCATTGATCGTTATCATCATCTTCTTCATTATCATCTAATATCAATGGCATCATCATCATCATCATCCACCTCATCATCAACATTATCATTATCATTATTAGATCCCTCCAACACGTAATTATTTTAGATAATATCGTTATCTATAGTTCCCCCACCACATAACAATTTAGTATTTTTTAGAGATGTTTCAAATCGATTTAGTTTATTTCTGCTTGCAATGAACAGAGTTCCCCCACCACATAACAATTTAGTATTTAGAGATGCTTCAAAGCGAGATAGTTTATTTCAGCTTCCAATGAACGACACACGCATATTCTCGGTGAATAATAGTAACGAGTGTCCTTATTGTTTCGATTACTACTTTGCTGAATTTCCCAGAGTAGGATACAGTGTATTATATTGCCTTAATAGAACGTGTAGAAAATATACTTATATAGTTCTACACAAATATAAAAATAAAGCATATGTTGTAAGATCGAACAAAAAGTTACCAAGTGTATATTTTTGCATAAATTGTGGAGAATTTTCTTATAAAAAAATAGATTATATACAACATGCTTGGAGGGAACAGATGAGGAAGAGTGTGAATTTGTCGACTGAGGAGAATTAATAAAGGTATGTATATATCTTTATGCATATTTTATGTATAATATATCTTTTACTTATTTCATCATTTTATATTTTAGATAATTCCAACATTATTTATGACGAGAAGAAGAGTGAGAATTCTATATCATTCAACATGAATAATTTGGATTTTAACGACGTGAGAGAAGATGAGGAAGCGTCAACCATATCATCACCATCTTCCTCTACAGCATCTTGTACGAATACTTCATGTTTAAATCTATGTGAAATAACTCTTG
This sequence comes from Gryllus bimaculatus, assembly GCA_017312745.1. NCBI lineage: Eukaryota > Metazoa > Arthropoda > Insecta > Orthoptera > Gryllidae > Gryllus > Gryllus bimaculatus. The sequence goes on along the minus strand of BOPP01000221.1, from coordinate 1,420,362 downwards.
GTGCTTTATTATTATTAAAACGTATCACGAAGATGACATCTGTATTAAATAATTTACGAAAAAATTTAGAAATTATGATGGTACGTAAAGAGAAAACTGAAAATGAAGTGAAAGATATTATTGTATCTAATAAAGAACTGGTGAATATTTACGATGGATTTAGCGAATACATGAATGTTATTTTTAAAAGTGATATTATTGCTCATAATGAGCGTGAAAAACAGATAAAAAAGAAAAGTATGTCTAGAGTACTCGAAATAAAGAGAAAATTATGAAAATACATGTTGTTTTCTTTTATTCCACGTTTACTTCACCATCCTTTTCCCTACATAATATAGGATTATAAGAATGAAAGGAATGTGTTCAGGATGAAAATAAATAAAAAAATTAATACATAATAATCAAAATATTTATTGAAACTTAAAAATATTACAATAGTTTATCTTTAGTTATCCATGAATTATGTGAAGCATCAAAGTTTAACCATTTTACATAAAGTTTATTACCTTTACGCTTTAAAATTTTTTCTACTAAATATGTATTAGGATAATTAGTTTTTTGCATTTCTTCATTATAGAAAGAACCTCGAATTGGTCTTTTCAAATAATCTTGAATGAGATAAGTTACAGGAATAGTCTTTTGCACTTTATACACTGTAAATAGTTCACCACTCCAGTTGCCTGTGTAAGATTTATCGAAAACATGTTTATGCTTACTAATACGTACAACATCTCCAATTTTAAATTTTGGTTTTACAATGTTTAATCCCCTTTGAATTGTAATTATATTATTATTTTTTACATCTACTGGACGCATTTTTGTGATGCGATGAATGCTATGATTGTAATCTGAAATGATTTTTTGAAGTAACGTTAACCATTCATAATTTCCTTTTTCTGTAAATTTCCTCCACAAGCGTTCTTTTTAGAGTTCTATTAAACCTCTCGGCTACTGCAGCTTTCATTGTAGAGAACGTTGAATAGTGATTAATTTTATGATTATTTGCCCATTTTTGAAAATGAGTATTGTAAAATTCCTTTCCATGATCAGTTTGAATATTCTTCGGCAATCGATGAAATTTTTTATAAATCTTAGCAATAGCATTTTTCACTTCAATTCCCGTTTTAGTTTTAAGTGGTGATGCGAAAACAAATTTAGAATAAACATCAACAATAATTAAGATAAATCTATATCCTTTATTGAATCACGCAATACTTCCCATTTCAATCAAATCAATTTGATGTAAATCATCAACACCTCTTGTTAGAATTCTTCTTCTTTCATAACGCCGTCGAGCGGGTTTATGTAATTCTTTGGCGATACCCGTTCGCATCTTCAATGTAACCTTCTTCTGTTAATTCTTCAATTATAGAAATAATTTCATTGTTATGCCCATTATTTCCAGCATGTTTGCTAGCTATGATTAAACGCAAACGGTCTACCAATTCATTTACATCATTCCAGTGAACATATTCAACCCGTTTCGGTTTCTTTTCAACATGTTTCCAAATTATATCTTCTTCTAGATTTCGTTTACGCACACAATGTTTTCCTACAGAAATACCAGCACCAGTAACACTATCTTCTTCTTCAACGCTAGTATTTAAAGCTGATTCTCGAGATGATGATGGATGATTGAAGAGAGGTTCAATGATTGTTCTAAATTTAAGAGTTCGTATTCTATTTATTGGTTTGAAAGGATTGAAGTCTACGCGATGAGCGCTAGTATTTTTTAATATTTGATGATATGTAGTAAAATCTTTTTTTTTAATATTATTTTTATTTGGAGCTAATTTAAAAAGTAATTCATATAAACCATCACTCCCTTTGTATGTCTTATTACCAATAATAATATCGTTACCTTTAAAATTCACCTCCTTTTTACCTATAAGAAATTTAAAATTATCTTTGTCGAATCGTATACCAAATGTTTTATCGTAGTGAAATTTATAGATATTCGTTTGAGCAATTAAATTATAAATATAACTTCGTAATGAATCTCCTAAATCTAGAGATGACATAAACCCCATCTCAGGATCATTATCATTACCAGCTGCTACATAAGCGGTAGAAGAAACAGGTGTAGTAGTTGATTTGGAAACAGTAGATGCAGCTTGTTTTTTTAACAGCTCTTCAACATTTTTTAATGGATTACTTACTGGTGCAAAAGATTTTTCCAAACGATCTTGCATGCCTCTTTCCATAGCTTTTAACGATAAAAACTTCTTTCTAATTGTTCCTATTAAATTCGATATTTCCTCTTCCTCTGTAATTCTGTTTGCATATTGCTCTTGTAACGAAGACATGGTAACTGAATAATTATAAATAATCGGGTGAGATTATATATTCAAATTCTAAATGAAGAGGAAAATCACTAGTATTTCTACCTTCCATTACTTTATTAGATCCCAACTTAAATACAATCGATTCATCTTTTCTTACTTGAATGGGATTCTTATCTAATATTTTATATGCATTATTACTGTAACAATATTCAATATCTGAAGTGGAATAGATTGACCGTAAAATAATTTCACCAGTATAAGGAAATTTATATGCAACATTACCGTTAGTAAGCAGGTAAATCGGAGAATTTTCAACACTATTCACACTATCGATACGAAATGTATATCTCATCCGCATAATATCTCTAAGCTCATTATATCGATTTCTCATATCATTTTGCATCATATTAATTTGTTGAGTAGATTCCATATGTAATGTTATTACTTTACCATCAATATGCTCTAAATTTCTATTAATTTTACGCTCTATTTCATCTACTTTCCCACTCACATGTGTAATTTCATCTCGATTGATTAAAGCTGTAGACAGTTGTTGTTTAATGCTTACATTATCATCACGGATAGTTGAAGTTAGGGAAGATGATTGTTCTATATTACCTTTAATTTCAGCGATTGTAGAAGAATATTCATCAAGCTTTACATATTCGTTTAATTGTGAAGGAAGATTGCTAACATTATTTTTAATTTCATTGATTGTAAAAGAATATTCATTAAGCTTTACATACTCTTCCAATTGTGAGGGGAGATTAATAATTCCCATCATATCATCTTTTAATAACTTAATGTATTCTTCATTCGATTGACTTAAAGTAGAATTCAGTATAATATCATTTTTAATTTCATTAATTGTAGAAGAGTACTCGTTACGCTTAATAAATTGTGTATCATTATTTTCTCGAATAGAATTTATCTCTTTCTCAATTTTTTTAATGTCATTTTCGTGTGGTTCGCTTTTTACACATGAATCTACTTTAACTAAAAGATCATTAATTCTCCTATCATCAAGAGCATTTACACTATTAACATAATCTCGTAATTCTGATAATTTTATCGCATGCTTTTTCTCAACTTCATTCAATTCCGCAACACCAACATTTAATTTTCTAATTTCATTTTCATTATCTCGAACGAAATCAAAAACTCTATCTAGCGAAGCTTTATTTACAGCATCCAATGAATTAATTGGAGCTCCCAAGTTACTTAAGCGATTATATTTTATGTCAGCAACACCATCATGAATAGTTAACGTTTCATTAAATTGATTTTGAACTAATGAAGATAATTCATCAAACATTTGTTTATTTACTACATCAGATGGGTTTATTGCGTTTGATACACCGCTAATTCTATGTTCTTTTGCATTCATCACACCATCAATTAATGTTATTGCATTATCCATTTTTTCATTAACATATTCTACATTAACTCCATCTAACGGATGTTGAGGTTGAGATACATTAGTTATACGTTTATTATTAAAATTAACATAATTATCATCAACATATGGAAAGTTACTAAATACAGTATCTACATATTGCTTATTTGCAGCATCATTATCATCAAGAGGAAGCTTCACATTTTTTATTCTTTTATCCCTCAAGTCAACATCACCCTCAGATGTAGAAAATTTACTTACTTGTGAATCAACATATGTTTTTGTTGCAACATCTGAAGGTGTGGATGGTTCTTGTACATTTGTAATACGTCTATTGTATACATCTAACACCATATTTTGAGAATCTAATTTAATTCGTTCATCAACATATTTTTTAGTAACTGCATCCATATCATCTCTAGGTGATCCAATATTTTTCACTATCTTACCATTAACATTTAACTCACTATCAATTTCATCACCAAGTACATCAGTTGATGATTTCACTACAATTTCACTTCCTTCTTTGAACTTTGAATCAACATATAACTTTGATGCTGCATCGTTGTCTTCCATTGGTTCTGCAATATTGGCAACTCGTCGTCCTTGCATTTGCACTGTTGTTCCACCCACCGGAAGAAGACAACGTATTTTATCCCATGAATTGTTAATTTTATCGAGAACAGCGCTTTCCATTTTCATATCTCCTTTAATTAGAGACATTGCAAACTTTTTAGTGCAAACATCTTGTTCGTCAATTGGATCTTGAACATCGCGAATGCGTTTCCCGCTTATAATAATATTTCCATCTCCATCTCGCTCTAAATCTACTGAAGTAGATGAGATTAGGTTATCAACATAACCTTTAGTGGCAACATCATAATCGCGGGTTGGTCTCTCGCTTACAGCGAGTGTAATGTTCTCGATTGCGTACATCGTGCTCGAATAATGAAATTTCATTCCTTCTCTGGTATTAAATATACATCAAATCCCTCTCGATATCGTCCATTATCGATAGCACTATCTTTATCGATAACAATGAAATTATGATTTTTAGAATCCCAACAATCTTTACACATCTGTCTAAAGTCATTAAACTTCATATCTACATTTACATGATCATCATACACATTCTATCCAACGCATGAGGAGTGGTTAATAAATTTGTTTTATCCTGTTTAAATAATACAATGAAATTCGCATATACTTAAAACTAATAGATGTGGGAATTTGACTATAGTGCTGACAGAGATAAAAAATATCGATTAAATGATGTCGCCCATACTTAGTATTTTTCCATATGCTGTTGTTTATCCAGTCTACATCATCGAAAATCATAATAGAATGTGGTAAAATATCATTTGGTGATACAACTTCATCATTATCACGATATTCAAAGAGTTGCATTCCATCTTTTTAAAGATTTGAAAATATTCTTAATAATTCATATTTTGGTTGAAAAGAGTGATTTAGAGTATACATCCACATTCCTGAAACGTAATCCATTTTCTGCACAAAGTAAATTAATCATTAAATTAGTTTTACCACACGCAGATGGACACATATAATAGATCGAATTGAATTCGGTAGAAGTTCGAGTGTTTTTTCTCACAATCTTTGTTATCATTTTAGTATAGAATTCACGGAAGCGACCATTTCGCTTCACCTTCTTCTAGTACTAAATTATAATGTATAACGTTATAAATATATAAGGATTTTTGTAGTATGGTTAAATGAAACAAACAAATTCACCCAAAATATTTATTTATATAATATGATCATAACAATATTAAAAATTTATATTTATTACAATGATGACTAATCATTTCTTTTTACTTACATTAAACACTTCACCAGTAAGAGCTTTATAGATCGAACGTATCTTGTACTAATATTACATCCAGTAGTTGAATCAGGTATTCTCACACTTGTTTCAAATTCAGTGCGTACGGTGATAGTACCACTTGTATTGGTACAGGCTTGATGTGGGTATCCAATTATGTAAAATACATGATGATTAAATCGTTTTATGCCACAATTGAAAGGATATGCATCTACACCCGTTTAACAGAAGTATCTGCACGAAAATTAATGAAACTTAATAGGCTCTGTATAATCATCTGAAATTGCCTGAGATGAGGATATAGAGGGATTGAGGGTTGTGAATTTAAATAAAAGCTCTACGATATTTTACACTTTCCATGACCGAATATAATGCCTTCTTTTTCTCATATTGTTTCTATTATCTGCAAAATTACAAAATACCTGGAGTCTCTAAGAGTGATGTGCAAACTTGAAGAGCATGACGCAATTGTGCTTGAAATAGCAGAGAACTCTGTCACATTCCACTGTCGAAATGCTAATTCGAATAACCTTGTTTTGAATTAGTGATACTAGAAGTTTAGCTTATTCTTTGTTCGATGGTTGAACGAATGGAAGTTTGATAATACTTTTTGATATGTTTATTTTTGCATAATAGCATCCTCTCCAGGAGCTGAAGAAGTAAATACATCTATCATCTGAAGTCCTTCTCACAATGCAAATTCTAGTGAATTAACAATTATATTTGATTATAGTCATCACATAATACGAAAAATAACGTAAAGGAATAGCTATGTGAAACTTTGGAGAATGTAAATGTTGCATCTACGAGACCAATACTCGTCTCTCTGGTTCATTTCCAGGCGTTCCCAATGCGTTGCTTTTACTGGACATATAATTCCAGATTATATCACATGATATAACTTTTACTATTTAAATTTTAAGCTTGCTTCAGGAAAACCAAAATTAAATGTAAACCCATTATCTAGGCTGTGTGGCTAGTATCAACCACACCCCATCTCTCTTTGTTATCGAACCTAATATATGAACATACTGCAGATACATGAACATATTTCCCATTACATGACCACTTCATTTTCCACACGAATTACCAATCCATCATTAGTTCCAAAACAGGATCGATTTGGAAATATTGATAGTTTTTCAATTCCATTTCAACGTAAGATGTTCTCCTTCCAACTCGTAAAATGCTTGCTATCCTGATGTTGAATGATGATGTAATGATGATGTAGCACCGTTAACGAATGAAGAAGTGAATAATGAATTTTCTTAGTAGTACTCCATATTTAATCAATAACTCCCAATCTAAACTTTCTAAGAAATGCAATATTCTTTTGGCTGTTTAAACACTTTATTCGTTTTCCTCCACACAGCATTGTTTGAGTTTACAGATTGCAGCTACTCCTCCTTTTTTCGAGTTGGAATGTGAAAATATATAACCCATGTTTTGTTAAGAAAGACTTTTTTGCGAATATGTAGAACGCCATAGATAACTCGTCAATGTAACATCAAATTATTTCACCATTTTGATCAGTCAGAGTGATATTAACATCGGTTGAAATAATGTGGTAAATGGGTAAATATATTTGGTGTATTTCTTTTTTGTATTAATTTTAAAACCTCTACCAACATCAGGATAAAAAACAAATAAAGTATGAGAAGTATACCATTATGAAACGAACACTTGAATATCACATTCCACTCGGTAATGAGATAATATGGGTTATTGGACACTGGATTATCTGATACATGTTTCAAATTTGCTTTATAAAAGCTTAGGTTTAAAACGCTAGTAGTATCCTATATTTCTTTCTTTTGTAAAATCGACATCAAACATACAATTAAATGTTACTACTTTGAGTCTTTTTATTAATTACATATGTAGTGGTTTATTTATACATTCCAAATTATCTTATCATCTTCAATTATACTTTCAGCATGTCCATTAGATAAACTTTAACCTTTTTTGATGGCTTCATCGCGTCGTTCGGTAGACAATTTGCGCACGTAAATTATTCTGTCATTTCGTCTAATACATAATCGAGATTCATTAACTTCATAATAGCCAATCGGTAATTTTTATAGAAATGATTAGTACATAATAAATACATTTTTACTAATTATCAACATTAGGTATAATATTAGATGTAAACAACTTAAGAGAGCAATTCATAATACTTTCATCACCGAGTAAATTTGGAGATGGAAATACACTTTTAACATGAGCACCCCATCCAGAAATAGTGAGTAACATCTTCTTAGACTATTCCGAGGTGAACTAAATAAATAAATAATCGTATTAATCTTTTAAATAGAAACCAAAGCATAAATGCCCCCCCCCCCCCCCCCCCCCCCCCCCCCCCCCCCCCCCCCACAAATTATCATTTTAAACGTCTTGAAATGATGTATAATTATAATAAATGTTTACATTCTCGGAGATAAATATCACTTCTGGCGGTGGTGGGAAATTACCAAATCCATCATAATAAATATGCAATAGAAACCCGTTTTTGGATGCACCCCACAGATCCATTTCTGTACTTCTCTCTAAATGTTCATATGCATGATTCATTATGATATGGATTTGAAG
>BOPP01000221.1:1395465-1407390 GCA_017312745.1 Gryllus bimaculatus | reverse complement strand
ACTCTACATGTAAAAGCATCTTTCCGCATCTTTTTATATGTACAGAATTATCCCCACCACCATTATACTCACATAAAAAGTAGTGTATACAAAAACGATTCCATCTGGGAATTAACTTCCTCTTAAAAAAATCTAGTACAATTAGCGAGTTCAATCCCCTTGTATTGTGTGAGTATTCTCTAAAATATTCATAACACGGAAACATATATGCCAGTTCATTCATCTCATGTGTATCTTCCTTCTAAAAGTTCATTACACGGATATCGCACAAAAGTAGGTCAGTTCATTCATCTCATGTTTATCACCCTTCTAAAAGTTCATTACACGGATACATAACACGTCGGATGACGATGCGCATTATGTTTGTTTGATTACTTCTTCAGAGCTCACGTGGCGGGTGGATGGCTCACGCAACGAACTTGCTTTTTTGGGGTTTTAATCCTTCAGAGCGCACGTGTATGAACTATTTTTTTAATGATAAGTGGATGTATGGTTGTGGGGAGGGGGTGAGGTGCTCGCGTAATAGAACTGTTTTACCAGTTTTGCTTTTCTTGTTTCAAGCGTTAAAGTGTATCTGGGAGGAAGGGGAGGTGGTGGGAGTGGGAGGGGAGGTTTAAAAGGTTGGAGAGGGTTTATAAATGGTCAAATTGGCCAAGCTCCCTCTTTGCTACCCTACTATTAGTGTAAGACGCCATCACCTTTGGCCAATAGCAATGCGATCGTCATCGGGAACTCGAACATACGAGGAGAAAGGGTGGGGGGATGAAAGTTAACTTTGCACTGAGGAAGAGACAAATCGACACTACTCCGACTGCTAGGGCGGGAGCTAGTCACGGGGAGAGGTAAACGCACCTCTGGGGGGGGGACTTAGGAAGAGGAATTTTTAGAGACGTGGTGTGCACCTCCGGGGACAAGCATTTAATCGAAGTTTCTTTTCGAGGGAAGTGCAAAAGCACTTATACGGGAATTGGCGAATCCTTTGTCACTGCGTATTCGCTGCAGGATTTCGCAATTACTGAAATTTTTATTCGAGAGGAATCGCATACGCAGAGGGAGACGTTGTGTGCTCCGCACCTGCGATACACCCCGGCTATCTACAAGCTCCGCCGAAGCAGCCTCCAAACGCCCCTTCGCTTACGTCACTGACCGCCGCCAGACGCCCTGTTGGTGAGGGTGCGTGCGCCCCGAACGCATTCCTGGGAGGGACATCCCGGCCGCCCACAAGCTTCGCCGCGCCCACCAGGGCCTACTGAGCGCATCTGCCACGGAGGGTTCTCAGGCAACGTAATCAGGGGCAATAAGCCCTTTAGAAACTATTGTCAAAGCGGTGCCGCGCGATGGCACAGAAAGTTCCTTAGGGAAAAATTTGTAATAGTAACCGTAGAATAATTTTAGTTCCACTTTTCTTTAGTTGTAAGTTCTACTTTAATTTTAATCTTTAATTTTTTATTCAATCTTTTTTTTTCTTTTCCATCAATGTAACTTCCCTGGCACAGCATTGTCCAGGAATAATTGTTATCTTTTTTACCAGTAACCAAATTGTTTTCTTCAAATGTCCATTAAGTTAGTTTACAATTCCTTCCATCATCTAATTTTTAAATAGGTAAGGGTAGTAGAACCGACTAAGCTAAGACCGGTCCGCTACCACGCATTTGACGATCCCACGTCGCCGGTACATGCGTGGGGGTGTTACAGTAATATGAACTTACATCTTAAAGGTTGTGAGCCTTGGAATGCCATGGATTTGGTTTTATTTGTAGTTATACTTAATTATGTTGCTTTGTTATTTTATATAGTTCATATAGTGCCCTTTGCAGATTATCTTCTTTATCTGCAACTAAAATCTGGTCTTCAGCAAAAACATATCAGTTTTAATAAAATTGTTTCCTTAAAGGAACTTTCCATGAATAAGTCGATTAATGAGCGAGCCATTTATTGCACTCTTCAAAGCGCCACCCAATAACCTTCATTCTCTGTGACTTGGCGCATGCGCCGCGGCAGAGAACGCACGAGTTCAGCGGCGAAGTCCGCCTTGCTCGCCACCTCGTCCCACGCGTCGGCAACCAATTCCCAAAGAGCGTCTGAATTCTTCGGTTGCGGGCTGGGCCACTTGTCCGCCATCTCTTGTTTCGTCTTCGCCCACACGTCCTCCATCGGGTTCAAATCTGCGCTGCACGGCGGCCAGTCCAGCAGCTCGAACTCCTGCTGGCTCGCGAACCACTCCTGCACAAAATCCGTTTTGTGGACGCGGTGCTGGTCCTGTTGAAAGAAGAACGGCTCTTCGGGGTACAGCACGCGGACGGAAGGCAGCATCACGTTTTCCAGAATGTGCAGGTATTGCGCGGCGAGGGGCGCGGCTGCGACCCTCTGCACCACGCCCACCCCGCGCGCGCTCATCCACCCCCAGCAGGCGACGGACGCGCGGCCGCAGCGCTGTGGCTCGGGCACGTAGCCCGCGTTGTGCTGCGTCACCTGCGGCCGAAACACGCGCACGGGCCCGCCCTCGCCCGCCGAGAAGACGCACGCGCTCGAGAACACCACGCGCCCCCAGTCGCGGCGGGCGTTGTCCAGCGCGAACCCCACCCGGTCCACCCTCTGCCCGTCCATGAGCTTGGGGTACCAGTTGGCGCCCTTCCCCGTGCCCAAGCCCGCAGCGCGCAGGCGCCGCCGGATGGTTCCGGTACAGCCGGGGAAGGCTAGTGCTTTCTTGAGCTGCGTCGAGCGCCCAAAGGAGTTGGATCGGGAGGCGACGGCGAGCAGAAGAGCGTCCTCTTCCGGAGTGGAGATGCGCCACACACCCGACCCTTTTCGCCGCCGCACATCACCGGTCTGCAGCCACAGAGTCATCCATCCCTGCGCCGTGCGTTCACTCACCCCACACCGTCGCGCTGCCGCCGACACGGAGCACTCGCCAGACAGCGCCAGCTCCACTACTCGCCTCTTCACCAGCGGGTCGTAGTGTGACTTGCACGCGACGTGTGCGCGAGAACCGAAGCGCGCGAGAACAGACTTTTTCACCGCGTCCTCCGAGGCCCCCTCCTCCTCCTCCTCGTCGTCGTGGTCGTCTTGGTTATCATGACTGCCGTGGTCGTCGTCGTCGTCGTCCTCGCTCGAAGATCCGGTCGATTTATCCGACGTAGTCCGTCCCGAGGTGGTCTTCTCCTCTTCTGCCAGCTTGAACACGCCGTCAACTGCGAAACAAGAAAACAACAAAAACAATCAATTAGTAACGCAAGTCGAGGGCTGAGTCACGAAGATCAGTAGAGAGTAAGGACGATAATACACGAATTAAAAGCCAGTGTGGAAAGATATTTCCGTCATTATGCCATCGTCGCTACCATCTATGTGCCTCGCAACTACGTGGGACAGGGCGACATCAAGTTCTACTTGGCCGCGTGTTCCAAACTAAACAAAAATTGGTGAATAAGTTTATTCAATTTGCATTATTATGTGAAGAGTTAGGGTCAATAGTGTCAAAGGGTCAACAGACAACTGACTGTCAAAAAACTATGGACCCTAACTCTTCACATAATAATGTTTGATTGTTCAATCTGCACGCATCGCGCTGTCGTACTCGATACTAATTTTTGTGTCTCGTGAATATAGCTCTCGTGAATATATTTTAATGTGATTTTAATAACGTTAAAGTAAGACTTTAATATTGCTTAGGACCACTAAATACCCAATATTAAATAAAAAGAATTTCCATTTCAACTGAAGGACGATGATTCTTATTAACAAAGATTTAGTGTGGCTTCATTTATGAGGGAGTCGGTCTCTGGCTTCGGAGTTGAATTTTAGTCAACATACTTTGGTTTAGTTTCAAAAAGTTGACACATTGGTTATTAATAACTGCACGCATGTTGTGTGAATATTTGGCAAAAGGAACTCTCAGTATTATTTAGGTTCCCTTACCACAATTTACTCTGAAGAATACGCATCCAAAAAGCACGTCTGGTTCTAACTAGTAGCAGTAAAACCGAATGTCGAAAAAGTCAGTCCGTCATTCAAAGTGCGTTCACAAAGTGTCAAGACTTTTTGCCCCCGTGAATACAGGAAGGCGCGCAAACCCCACTGACAAGGTGAAGAAGAGGGGGAGTCAGCTAACCGACCGCACCTGCGCCAACTGCCTCTGAGACGTTGGATTGAAGAGATGGCTAGTGGTGTGAGTGCCAGAGACCCCCGTCGAGAACTCTGAAAGCCGAAAATACAGCCACATTCGGAACAGCGTTATTCGACAAAGATCTGTGAGAAAATGACAAAACCGCTACAGAGACTGTTTCTATGATTCATGAGCCCTACAAACAAGAAGCCATGACCCTACAAAAGTTTTCATGTCGCACAAGAGATTCAAAGATGGCCGCAATGTGAGACCTTCAACAATCCGGTCATGAAAATGTAAGAGAAAGCGCGTGAAATTTTAAACAATGACGGTATTTTTAATGTTCGATTCCTTGCCGATGAACTAAGATTTACGCTGGAGTGCTCCGCCGCTTGAAGGGCTGAGTCCGCTCGGAGATCAAATGCGATTGGAGTGACGATGGGCCCTCTCACACGTCGCTCCCGCAGTCATCGTACAGCCTCGACCTATCTCCCACCGACGACTGCTCCTCCGAGACCTGAAAGGAAGGCGATTGGATACGAATCCTGCGGTCCAGCAGGCTTTCAAGACAGCCTTCCGCACGAAGAGTTCCACGTAGCTTACGATCAGCGCAAAAAACCAAAGTAGCGGTGTGTTAATGCCCAAGGGTGATATTTCGAGGATTTTCAGTTCGCTGTACAAAAATGTTAAAATCTGTTTTGTTATGTTCTGAAACCAGTCATTAAATTTATCCATTGAATCAGAAGCCTTACGATAAATATAAATGACGAAGAAGTTAAGTTCCGAGCGCCTCCAATACACCTGGAAACTATGTAATGCTAGAAAAAAAAACAGCGAATTTTTGGCAGACAAACTTCTTTAAGGACCCTGGTAACGAAAAAGTGGATAAATTCAGTTCCAAAATTTAGAAAAAATCTTCTAATATGTGACGTTTTGTGGGTCCTTGATGCCGAAAAATCGAATGACGCCAAAACGTTCGCCTGTCTGTCCGTCTGTGAACGCTAGCGGCTAAACCGTCAGGTGGATTTCTCCTAATTGACCTTTTTGATTTTTGAGCCCCACAAATTTGAAACCGATATTTTAATTTCAAAAGGTGTTTATATGAAGCTCATGGGTCATTTTAAAAAAATGGCTCCACCGTTTCTGATTAAATTTTGCTGTTGGATACTGCAGAGTGGTTAAACTCTTGATTTTTCGAAAATTGCAAGAATTCAATTTGTTTTCGGCATCTTCCAACAACTACAATTGTGAAGATAGAGATTTTTTTCCTAAATGAAATCTATTCCTTAAAGATATATTTTGAAATAAGATCCTGTACAATTTTTCTAAAATTGTACTTTTCGCGTAATATTGCGTCAATGTACGGGCGAGAAAGTCCGTGCCGTTTTACCACCACTAGTTTTCTTCTTGACCCCCTCGCCATGCTGGGCTCCATTCCCGGGACGGGGCATCCGAACCCCATTCAATGAATCAACGCGCTTTAGTTGTAAAGGCAGACAGAATATACCAATTTACCTGTTTATATAAAAATGGTCTGTGATTGTTAAAAAATGGACGTGTTCGATTTCTCCCGAGTGCACACATTCAAATATGACTAATATTTATCGTGAAACAAAAACAGTCAGAATTCACAGATTACTATTGTGACCGACCACTTAAAGCGTCGTGTGCCGATCGAGATTAAAGAGCATTTCGTTGATGAGTGGGGAGAATTCAAGGTAATAATTCTGGAACTGGCTCGGAAGTTAGATAACTACGAGAATAACAGGGCAGGCTGGAAACGATCTACGTTCAGGCCGTGAAGGAAAACGGAAGTCGCAGTGGAAAATGTTGTTAGTACTAGCAAGCCGACGCCGAAAGTACCGGAAACTAGGGAAATCGGTCGGAAAGAAAAACGACGCTAGGGCAGCATATGAGAGGCCAGGCAAGCGTAAATGCTATGGATGTGGTGCCATAGACCACATAGTACGGGAGTGCCCGGAGCGTCGGGAGGCGGACAAGGTTGGTCATGTCGCGGAGAAAGAGGCACACGAGTTGTTCCAACCGCACGTGAGCAACGGAAAAATTAACGGCAAAGTAGGGACATTTTTGCGTGGTTCTGGCGCTTCGTTCGACGTGGTTCATGAGTGGTTTGTTAGCGACGAGAGGCTGACGGGAGAATGCGTGTGGGTCATGCAGCCGCTCGACGCCTCAGCGCGCAAACTTTCAGTCGCTGTCGAAGGGACTTTCGGGAGTATCGTGACGAAGGCAGCTGCCATGCCTAGAGACTGACATCGGTTATTTTCTCGAGCAGAGACCGCTGGTGACAAACATGGATATAGAATCTGCGGTGAACTTGTTCACTGACACGGTTATGTCCGCTTACAAAAAGGTCGCGAAAGTGACGCACGTGCCGGATTCTCGTCCCGAGCTCACAGAGGAGCAAAGACGGACACTGCAAGCGCTCCGCAGAGCAGTAATGCTTCATCGCCGATTTGGTGATCCCGCAGACGGTGAGGGCGAGAGAGCGCTGAGCCCAGAATTCCGTGCGTCACTGAGAGACGAGAGAATCGCTCGGTGGAAAAGTACAATAGAAGAGTGCAATCTCCACGATAAACGCCTATGGGGCTTATCTAAAGCGCTGGGGCGGCAACCAGGAGTAAATCACCCCATTCAAACCAACGCGGACACCCCAAGGCTCCCCGGTCAACCTCCTCCGCCACCGGTGTATGTGTGGGACGACGCTGCAAAAAGCGAAGTCTTTGCTGACTCGCTTGAGCGGCAGTTCCGACCCAACGACGCCCACGAGACTGCGAACACCTACGGTGCCTCCTGGCAGTCACGCCGAATACATCAGCCCGTCGCGTGACGGACGGAGAGCTCCGCGGAGTGCTCCGCCGCCTCAACCCAAAAAAATCTTGCGGCCCTGACGGCATCACCGAGGCCCACTTGAGATCCGTTGGTGACAAAGGGGTTGAATTTCTCCTGGCACTTTTCAATGCCTGCCTAGCACAAGGATATATCCCGCGTCCGTGGAAAACAGCGAGCATCTGCTTAATTCCCAAGTGCGGAAAGAGCCTCTTCCTGCCGAGTAGTTATAGACCCATTAGTCTACTCCCGTCCCTTAGGAAAGACTATAGAACGCCTCATACTGGTGCGCTTGCAGCAGGAAATACGGCGTCTAAGTCTCCTCCGAGACGAACAATTCGGGTTCAGAGCGGGCCATAGCTCCGCGCAGTAGCTGACGCGCCTCTGCACCAAAATCGGAAAATCTCTCGCGAGAGGCGGCAGAATCTGCCTACCATCCTCCTGGACATCCGGTCGGCCTACGACACGGTGTGGCATGAGGGGGCACTCTTGTCTCATCGAGTCAGGGATAAGCGACTGCTACACCAGGTTGATCACTAGTTTTCTCATAGAGAGAACGTCCAGAGTGCATCGTCCCTAAGACGCGCCGAGGCGGGAGATCCACAGGAGAACGCGCTCTCCCCCACCCTCTTCGGCTTGTACGTCAATACTGCGCCTCTGCTAGCAGAACGGAGAACGGGAATTCAGCGTTGCGGGCTCCTGATGTTCGCGGACGACTTTGCGTATTACGCGAAATCGGCGAACAGCAGGCAAGCAGTGAGATACCTGAATGAATGCCTCGCCGCCTTTCCCACCTGGCTACGCCAGAAACGCCTGACCCTAAACCTTGAAAAATGCGTGGCCGTTAACTTCACCCGTCAGAGGGCAGAACCCGAGGAAACTGTGTTGCTTGCGGGCGCGCATCTCTCTTGGTCCCCATGCGCGAGGTACCTTGGCGTGACTCTAGATTGTAGTCTCTATTGGCACAAGCACGCCAAGGACCTTCGCCACAAAACTCTTGCGAGGACCTCTCTCTTACGCCCCCTCCTTAGCTCCCCGGACCTATCTCTCTCGCAGAAGCGTCTCCTTTTCACCGCCTGCATACGCAGTTTTTATGACGGTGTTTTATTGACATGCTTGCGGAAACTTTGCAGCGGCAGCGCCGGTCTCGACCTTACGCCCGTTTGGGCGGCGAGAACCCGAGCGTATGGACCGGGGCGCACGTCGTGCCGCGCACTCTCGGGTCCTCTCCAAACCGCCACCATAGCGAACGAGTAGTATAGCTACCGGGGCCTAGGGCGTGAGTCGTCAGCTGCCCGAGGAGATCCGGAGGACCGGAGGGCACTACACGGCGCTCTACGCCGGGCGCTGGGGCCGAAAAGCTCCGCGCTCTTGCAGCGAAACCGGGCCGCGGTGACTGTGAGGTGCAACCGGACGTATTTTGCGCGAAGAGGGCCCAAGCAAAGTGCCATCCACGTCCCGGGCGCTAACCTCGCCGCAGCTTCTCGCAGAACTCCTGCGAGCAGCGGCGTGAGGCTCCAAGCGGGACGGGTGAGGCTCCGCCCGTAACAATTGCCAGACACATTCTGCCTAGCCGCTACATATACACATATATGTATATATATATACATATATATACATATATATACATATATACACATATACACATATATACACATATACACATATACACACATACACATATATACACATATACACATATACACACATACACATATACACACACACACACATATACACACACACACACACATATACACACACACACACACATATACGGTGCCATAGACCACATAGTACGGGAGTGCCCTCGTAGCGCGGGAGGCGGACAAGGTTGGTCCGCATGTCGCGGAGAAAAGAGGCAGCACGAGTTGGTTCCACAAACCGCCAGTGAGCAACGGAAAAATTAACGGCAAAGTAGGGACATTTTTGCGTGGTTCTGGCGCTTGTTCGAACGTGGTTCATATGGTTTTGTTAGCGACGAGCAGGCTTGACCGAGAAATGCGTGTGGGTCATGCAGCCGCTCAGACGCTCAGCGCGCAAACTTTCAAAGTCGCGGTCGAAAGGGGAATTTCGGGAAGTATGTGACGCAAGCGCAGCTGCCATGCCTAAGACTACATCAGTTATTTTCTCGACAGGACGGCTGGTGACACAACATGGGATATAGAATCTGCGGTGAACTTGTTCCACTGGACACGGTTATGTCGCGCCTTTACAAAAAGGTCGCGAAAAGTGAACACGTGCCGGATTCCTTTCGTGTCCCGAGCGTCACAGAGGCAAGCAAAGGACGGACACTGCAGCGCTCCGCAGAGCAGTAAAGCTTCATCGCCGATTTGGTGATCGCCGCAAGACGGGAGAGGGCGAGAGCGCTGAGCCAGAATTCCGTGCGTCTCTGAGAGACGAGAGAATCGCTCAGTGGAAAAGTACAACTCCACGATAAAAACGCCTAATGGGGCTTAGATCTAAAGCGCTGGGCGGCAACACAAGGAGTAAATCACCCCATTGCAAACCAACGCGGAACCCCAAGGCTCGCCCGGTCCAACCTGCCTCCGCCACCGGTGTATGTGGTGGGATCGACGGCTTGCAAAAGACGAAGTCTTTGGCTGACTCGCTTGAGCGGCAGTTCCGCCCAACGAACGCCCACGAGAAATGCGACACTCTACGGTGCCTCCTGGCAGTCCTACGCCGAATAGCCATCAGCCGCTCGCGTGAACGGACGGAGAGCTCCGGGAGTGCTCCGCCGCTCAAACCAAATCTTGCGGCCATGACGGCCATTCACCGAGGCCCAACTTGAAGATCCGTTGGTGACAAAGGGTGTGATTTCTCCTGGCACTTTCAACTGCCTGCCTAGCACAAGGATATATACCCGCGTCCGTGGAAAACAGCGGAGTCACTGCTTAATTCCCAAGTGCGGTAAAGAGCCTCTTCCCTGCGAGTAAGTTATAGACCATTAGTCCTACTCCGTCGCCTTAGGAAAGACTGATAGAACGCTTGATAATTACTGGTTCAGTATCTGTGACTTTCGACGCTCACGCACGGACACTAGTCAGGTGCGTCTATGAATGTTGCTACGAACAATTCGGTGTACTGAGACGTTTTAGTGCAGAGAGAGAGCTAATTGTATGTCAAGATCGCAGTAGCTGACGCGCCTCTGCACCAATCGGAGACGTGTCCTTCCGAAGCTATGAATTCGCGTGACGGGGTATAGTAAAAGCGAGAGGCCGGGTGCATAGAAAATACTGCTCTCGCAAGATCCTCCTGGACATACCAGGTCGGCCCTACGACAACTGTGTGGCATGGAGGGCGCACGTCTGTCTCATCGAGTCAGGGATAAGCGACTGCTACACCAGTTGATCAGTATTTTTCTGCTCATAGTCGCAGCACGCCACGTCAGAATGGGTGCATCGCCGAGTGTCCCTAAGACGAGAGAGAGGAGTCACAGGAGAGGCGCTCTCTCGCAGCTCACTTCTGATAGTTCATTCGGATGGTGAGATGACTTGTCTAGTGGCTTCATGGGCTGTGTGCGAAGTCGTGAGTTGGGGCAAAGTTGTGAATGGCGGTATAGAAAGGTCTGGTGGGTTGTCTCGCGACGTCTCTCTCTTTGTCTAAGAGAGGTGATCGTACGTCGGAGTAGAAGAAAGGATGGATTATCGCTAGTGTTATATCTCGAGGCCGTGAGGCGCTTGTTTGGTCGATGGAGAGAAACATCCTCTCGGCGATGGTAGATCGCGGACCTCATGGGTACTTAGCGAGCCGCCTCTGGTATTACGCGAAATTCCGGCGAATCAGCAGGAAGCAGTGAGGATACCCGAAATGAGATGCCTCCCGCGCTTTTCCCCACACTGGTACGCCAAAGAAAACGCCGACCTGGTCATAAACCTTGGAAAACCGTAGTGCACCTGTCCTAACTTCACCGCGTCAAGGGCAGAACCCGAGGAACCTGTGTTGCTTGCGGGCGCGCAATCTCTCTTGGTCCCATGCGCGAGGTACCTGGTGACTCTAGATTGTAGTCCTCTATTGGCAGCAAGCACGCCAAGGACGCTTCGCCCACAAAAATCTTGCGCGGACCTCTCTCGTTGACTTGCCCCGCCCTCCTAGCTCGCCCGGACACTATCTCGTCGTCATGGCAGAACGGTCTCCTTTTCAACCGTGCCTTGCATACGCAGTTTTTATGACGGTGTTTTATTGACATGCTTGCGGAAACTTTGCAGCGGCAGCGCGGTCGTCGACCTTTACGCCCGATTTGGGCGGCCGAAGAACCCGAGCGGTATGGACCGGGGGAGGCACGGTCGTAGGCCGCGCAGACACCTCTCGGGTTCCTCCTCCTAAGTAGCACCACCATAGCGTACGAGGTAGATATATGTCTAACGGGGCCTAGGGCGTGGAGTCGGTCCAGCTGGCCCGGAGGAGATCTGCCGGAGGAAGATCGCCGGAGGGCACACACGGCGCTCTACGCCGGGCGCTTGGGCCGAAAGCTCCGGCGCTCTTGCGCGAAACCGGGCGCGCGGTGAACTGTGAGGTCCAACCGGACGTATTTTTGCGCGAAGAGGGCCCAAGCAAGTGGCCTCCACGTTCCGGGCGCTACCTCCGCAGCTTCTCGCAGAACTCCTGCGAGCAGCGGCGTGAGGGCTCAAAGCGGACGGGTGAGGCTCGCCCGTAACAATTTGCGACACATTCTGGCCTAGCCGCTACATATACACAATATACTATACATAATACACACACACACACACACATATATATATATATACTATATATATATATATATATATATATATATACACCACACACACACACACACACACATATATAAATATACAAATGTTTTTTGTGCAATCTTAGGTTACCGGCTTCATCCATAGGTTAAGTTAGAAATACAGTTTAGTAAGTAAGAACTACTACTCCCTTCTTTGCCGCACAAGCCATAAGAGCTGGCGGCGCATGTAATTAAACTGATAATAAACCCCGCCTCGCCT
>BOPP01000221.1:1354362-1387783 GCA_017312745.1 Gryllus bimaculatus | reverse complement strand
TGCATCATTTTATGTAACTGTCACTAATTATTACACCTACCTCTTCTTCCTGCTTAATTTCCGCAACCTCCTCCATTGGTTCCAACAATGGCAATGACGTCTGCGCCTCAACCTACACAAGAGAATAACCACTAAATAATATTTATTTATTCATTTAATATAAGATGAACGTATACCAATTTTGGAAACATACCTAATGTGTTAAGTATACTTGAAAGTAAAATAAAAATTGGTTTATCAATTTGTAATAATTACTTCCATTATATTGCAGAGCAGTTTTATACCAAGAGTTTGTCATGATAGATAGCAAAACAAATAATGGATGAGAATATAAATTAGTGGTGCTACAGAATGGCATAGACGTTTTTGTACTAGTTATTTATCTAATTTCTTTGGTCTTAGCTAGCTTTTCGGACTTCCCACATCCTCTTGCCACCTATTCCCACCCGAAATACATTTTTCTGAAAACTATCAATTTTTCTGTTTCCTAATGGTAGAAACTACAATATTACTTTAAGAATAATATAGAAGAGTAAAAGCTTGTCCTGTAAGAACATTGAAAAATTTGGAGAGGTTTTTAAGAAAATATTGTTTAAGCTCTAGTATAATTGAGAAATTGGAAGCTCTTTTCCACAGAAATATTTAGACTTTTTTGTAAAACTATTGGAAGTCACTTGAAGTACTTCCACTCACAAATGCCTAATGTATACAAATTGCTAGAAATGTGCATATTAATGGTGTGAAAAATATTGCAATATTTCCAAAATAATAAAACAATATTTCAAAAAAATGACTTTTTTGTAATCCTTAAAAAGCAAAAGAATTTATAAAAACTAATTTTAAATCTTATTAACAGTGCAATAACCACTATCCACACAAAAAGTTTGAAGAAAAAATTGGGAGCCTATTTTGAGAAAATAGCATTTGAATGTTTCAGAAAATGAGCAATTTTGAGTTGGGATAGAAAATGGGTTTTTCTGAAACTTGACAAGACATAATTTAAAGCACAAGTACTCTTAAACGCTATAATGTGAAATTGCCGGTAATGTAAATATTAACAACATGTGAGACTAGCCAAAAATTTTTTTGAAAAAAACAAAGAATAGGGCAAAATGGTGTTTGTCAACTCTTAGAGGAAAGTCAGCACTATCGCTATCAAAAGTTTAAAGAAAAAATTTGGAACATTATGCAAAAACTACTACAATTTTCAAAAAATTGTACATGACCTTAATGAAAGAACTAATGGACAACAAATTTCAATTGAAGGAAAACTCTCTATCTTGAAATTTGAAGATGTAGGAAGATGCTTGAAAAATAGTCAGACTTCTGCAATTTTTGACAATTCAGAGTTAACTGTGAAATTTATCACTAAAATCTTTGCAGTATATTTTCAAAACTCTCACACATTGGAACAGAATTGTCCTCCCACACCATTATCCTCACCTCTCTCTGAGGAAACATTGGAAGATATATATATATGTTGAAGGTGTCTACTATGTCCTCGTATTTCTCGATCCCAACTTCTCCACTGGCCCACTAGTACTTAAAGAATGTGGAGAAGAATTAACTCCAGCTCTATTTGAAATCTTTTGAGTCTCTATCAATTCTGGAATTCTTTCATTGGACTGGAAAATAGCTCATATACCACCAGTCATTAAGAAAGGTAGTAAATTGGATCCTATTAACTATAGGCCTATTAGCTTGACCAGCTCCATACAAGGTCCTCAAGAGGATTCTGGAGCGAGAGATACCAGATTTACTTTGAGAACTGGATGCATATCTCCCCACCAACACAGCTTTGTACCAGGAAGATCTATAATGATGAATTTACTATCCTCACTTGAAAACTGGCCAGCAGATCGACAATGGCAACCCTACAGATATTACTTACTTGGACTTTTCCAAAGCTTTTGACAAGATGCCACATCAGATGTTGCTCCACAAACTTGCCCACTTGGCATAAGAAGTATGATTTTGGGTTGGATTCAGTCCTTACTTGAGGATTGTCCTTTTTGTGTGCAAATTGGAGAAAACAAAGTCATCACTAAAGAGAATTACCAGCAGAGTTCCCCAGGGTTCAGTATTGGGACCAATTTTATTCATATTGTATTCTAGTGACTGCCTGACAGTATGCATTCTCACTTCAATGTGTGCAGACGATACTAAATTCTGTTCCAACTCACTGATGAATCATCGACAACTTCAAGATGTCTTAAACAGCTTTTGTGAGTGGTTGAGATCTTGGGTGTTACCTTTGAATGAATCAAAACATGTGGCCATGCATATAGGAAGATCCAAACCTAAACGAAATAACCAAATAGACAGAAGGAATCTGGCTGAAACTGAAGTCATGAAGGGTTTAGGGATCACCGAAAATCTCAGGTGGGAAAATCACCCAAGTTACTTTGCAAAAAGGGCCAACAAGGTTATATTCAAACTTCATAAAGCTTACAACACTATAAGAAGTGATGTATTTATCTCACTATACAAGATCTAATTGTGTGGAATCCTTATCTCTTTAAAAATATAAACCTATTGGAAAATGTACAAAGAAGAGCCACACGTATCCCAACAGACCTCAAAACCATGACTTACGAACAGCAACTAATGATACGTGAGCTTCTGACTCTTGCTGCCATAAGACAATATATTGATGTAATTGAAACCATGAAGAAACTGCCTGATATTACAACCTCGACCTTAGCAGCATCTTCCAGCAATCTGAAAATCCACAATTAAGAGGTCATCATATGAAACTTACGAAATCTAGGCATAATCTAATACAACGCAAGAATTTTCTGGGAAACAGAGTTGTCAATACTTGGAACTTACTACCTCAGTGTGAAGTGACTGCACCTAATATTCAAGTTTTTGAAAGGGCTTACGATCATCTCTCCTGCAAAGCAGGCTATGGACCTCAGTGATCGATGTAACCTTTATCGTACTTTTCCTTCAGTTCATCCATGTTATGATTGTGAATAAATATAATATGAAATATTGTGATATGTTAAATAAAATAATTGTAATAATAATGTAAGCACTGTTTCAGGTTATATCAGATATAAATACTGATGCATGTAAATTACTTAAATACGTAAAAATCAGATCTATGCTACCTATATAGTTGCATTTCACTCTTACAATAAATTTAAAGAAAATATTTTGAGCCATTTTTGAAAAAAAATTGAAAAAGTCACAGGGGTTTCATGTAAAGTTGCCAATTTTAAAGAATGTTCAGGCCAATTTTAAAGAATGTTTTTCAAAATCGCTGAATTTCGACACAAGCCAGATCAACAGGGGTTTTTTCAGTTTGGAAAAATCTTACACATAGTTTAGGCACTACTGTTTTTCACATACACCAGAGACAAGTTTTGAAGGGAGGAGGGGAAACTTTTTTGGTATCAAAAGACCCCAAAATTTGTATTTCCGTTGAAATATCAAAATCAATTTTCCATGGGAAAACATAAATTATATACTACATATATTACTCCATATATATGTACGTGTACGAGAAAGTAAAAAGTATTTGAAGGAAAGGGAAAAATAAAATAATAATAATAAAATGATAAAAATAATAAGATAATAATAAATATAATAATAATAATAATAATAATCAAGGACCTCCGCCGATCAGATGGCCGAGATTCACTAAGGAGTAGTGCCGTTATTGATTTTCGGACCAGAAATCGCCCGGTTTTTCGAAGTCCACGCTTGCGGCATGGTGTATTTGTGTAGTGTATGAGTGTTTACGTCCTTAACCCCCTCATTATCATCAATTTTACATCCATACCCTCCAAGGGGCTAACAACCCCCGGTGAAATAAAAATCGACTCGGGGCTAATGCTGATCCCAATCAAAAATGTTACATGGCATTCCACTCGCCGATAATGATAGCTCGAGCCAGGTAAAAGAGGATGCATGCAGCAACTCCGCAATGCCGGGGTCCCAAGCCCAGGGCCTCATCTCACAAGTGATGAGGAGAGGAGGAGAGTATAACACCGTCATAAAGAAAACTGCGTTCATCTGGCTCCGGGGGGTAGCACCCTTTTGTGAGGGGCCCCTCCATAGGGTTACAGGGGTGAAACACCGGGTCACACGGTTCAAAGGCGAGAAGAGAATCTTTACTCCCAAAGGCAGAGAGAGCAGAAGAACCTAATGGAGGAAAACATGAAGAAAGTAATTCATTTTGGACAACAATCTCGATCTTATCTTGGAATTTACTTCCTCCCATGTACAATGAAATTTCAATTGCGATGAATGAGAAAGTCCCCCAATAGTAAGCACTACCCCAGTGTAGCTGGGCAGAGGAATTCCACCATTGCAGTATGCAATGCAGTCGGGACCTTAAGTTCTGGGAGTCCCAACACTCTGCAGTAGCGTCCCTTGGAATCCTTCAAACTCAATTTAAAAGAAATTCTTCGCCCGCACCTGGATGTAACTCATTACCTAAAAACTGGTAAACAGAAAGAAACTGAAATCTCTTAGATATAGCATGAAATACCAAATTTTACATTGCAAAGAAACTTCGATTCTTGCAAAATGTTACAGAAACCCAAACCACCACAGAATTTTTAAAGGGTAAACCAGCAATAAAATATGAAAGGCATGCCAATACTGGTCACCGGGTGACCCGGCTTGTTCTAATTATTCATAAAAACATTAGTAGAATAATACTTACTGAATTTAAATCCAAGTAGAAAGAATGTCTTCTTTTAACAGTTATAATGAAAACAAAGCACAGTATACATTTGTTAATTGCCATGCCCATTATGAGAGATAAGAAATCCGAGTAAAGTAAGTACGTTCTGGGAGCTTCTGGAAGTCGAATATCAAAAATCTCAAAATTAAATGTTGTATAGTACGTGGGGATTTTAACGCACAATAGGGAAGGAAAAAGCCTTTTCGGAAAAAACTAGTAGGAGAATATCCAGCCATAACAAGAACAATAAAAAATGCGGTCAAGATTAATTAATCTTGTAAAACTTTTCAATCTGAAAATTAATGTCAATGTCCTTCAAGAAATTACGCAAAACAAGCAAATAACTTGATATCTCCCAATCCTGACTGCTGGGAGTGTCAGTTAGATCACCTGGCTATTTCTCAAAGAAATATTAAAAGATGATCAATGGAATGTAAAAGTAACAAGAAACAGGGAATTTGACTCTTATTACCTTAGAATATATATATAGCTAAACTATCTCCCGCCGCAAAAACAAAAGTACCAGCGAAAATTGATCAAGTATAACACAGATAGGCTCAACATCACAAAAGAAGCAATAAAGAATTTTCAATAAAGAAATTAAATAAGCTAATAGGGAAGTTGGAAGAATTATCTACAGAAATCAACGGAGGCAGCAAAGAGCATATTTGGGGTAAATAAAAATGAAGAAAAAAATCTGGTGGAATGAGACTTGTGAAGAAGCAGTTGCAGGAAAGAACGAAACAATGGAAAAAATGGAAATCTCTGGAGGATAACACCGTTGATCATTTAAATTGCCAAAGGAAACGACAGCAAAGAAATAAAGGGTAGTAAACAATGCTGCTTAAACGATCTTCAAAAAGTCACAACTTCTTGACATACAAAAACAATTTTGTTAAGAATACTCTCGAAATTTCTATCAGGCGTTTAAAAACCACTTAAAGGGCTTCCAGGCACCAAGTATTTGCTTCAGAATGAAAATGGTAAAATAGGTCTAGAGTAATACCCAGAACTGTGAAATGCTAAGAAAAGTACTTTGAACAACTCTTGAACTGTGTGACGAACTGAACTGTAAGCTAGAATTTCCAAACCTTCATGAAACTCAGAACAGAGTCCACCACCTACGGTGAAGAATTAAAAAAGCAATTAATATCCTAAAAAACAACCAAAGCTAGTGGAGAAGCTCTATTACAGCGGAACTCTTTAAATGGCTCAACAAAAATTATGGCTAACCTTCAGCTTATGTTTCAGGAAATCTGGGAGACTGAAAAGATTCCAGAAGACTGGAAAGTGGCTCTATCCATCCTTTGCATAAGAAAGGTGACAAGCAAGATATAAATAATTACAGAGGTATATCTCTGTTGCCAGTGGGTTACAAAATATTTTCAACAATTAGTACTAAATAAGGTGGAAGAACACTTGATAAACCATTTGGGAGAATATCAGAGTGGATTTAGAAAGGCAGATCGTGCTCAGAACAGATTTTTCAACTAAAGTCCATAATCCGAGCATAGACTTACAAACTCTAAGACATAGTTGTAACATTTATAGATTTTAAAAAGGCCCTTTGATCAATTGACCGGAAACATTAGACAAGTAATCCTAGAATTTGGCATTAATCTAAGCTAGGCAAACCTTAATCGTGAAACGCTCATAGATACCAAGTCGAAAGTTAAGTTCAGGTGAAATATCTAAGCCATTCGAAATAAAAACAGGTGTAAACAAGTGATGGTTTGTCTCCACTCCCTCTTCAACTGTGGTCCTGAGAGAAATAGTAAGAGAATGGAAACAGAAATTAAAAGAACATAAGATATCTGTCAATAAGACTGGAGCAAAAACAAAGGAATTGAAATTACTGCCTAGCATTTGCAGATGACTTTGCCATCTTTCCGAAAATGTAAGACATGCAGAAATACAAATCAAGTTTACGAATTTCCATAGAAAAAAACAAAATTATGACAAATATAAAAAATGCTCCTGAAATTTCTAGTAACAGTTATTGGACAGGTAAAGAGTAAATAAATTCAAATATTTGGGAGAAATAATTCAAGAAAATGGACTAGAAAAATTTGCCTGTAGAAGAAAGGTACACAAAATGGAGAGAGCATATGGCATAACAAACCAGAAACATTTACAACAAAAAGTCTTAACAAAATATCTAAAAACTTGAAAATACATCACTACAAAACAGTAGTAAAACCAGAATGTTTTTATGCAAGTGAATGCTTAGTACTGAACTACAAATTACATTAAAGTTGAAGTCCTAGAAAGAAGAATTATTCGCAGAATTCTCAGTCCGATAAGAAACACAGAGGTATGGAAATTAAGAAGTAATGAAGAAATTTATCATATTATAGAGAACATAACCGAAACATTACGGAAGTGCGCGACTGCTATTTTTTGGACATTTATATAGAATGGACGACAACAGATTAACTAAGCAGATTTTAACTACCTATGGAGCAAGAGTCGACAATAGCCTGGATTAAAGAAGTAGAAAGAAACATATAAGTGAAAGAGAAGCAGCAGAAAGAGAGATTTTTAAGAAGAAAGTGTTAGAAATGGAAGGATTGCAGGGCAGGAAGGAAAAAAGACAGGATCAAAATTGTCCAAGGAGAGAAAAGTGATACACAACGAGAAGATGAAAGGTACTGGAGGAGGAAGAGGAAGGACAAAGGAAGAAGCAATGAAATTTGTGCGTGTCCCTTAGATGACCCAAACGAAAGAAGAAGAAGAATAAGAACATAGTAATAAAACTATTCCAAAGTTAAACATTCCAGTGTTTTTCATATTTCAATTCATTCAGCACCTAAGTGTAAAGTGTACAATCTTTTATGTAATATTACGAAGTGTTACCATCACCTCTTCTTCCTGCTTAACCTCTGCAACCTCCTCCTTTGGTTCCATCAGTGGCACTGGTGGCTGCACCTCACCCTAAAAAGAAGAATTAATGCTATTCACATTTTTAATTATTCATTCATTACTTTACTACAAGCTGAATGTACAATTTCTGAAAACTAATGAAAAGGACAAGCGAATATAGTGCCAACACTCATTTCATAAATCCATAACAAAGATCTTAGAATAAAAACAAACATTGCAATTAAAACACTTTATAAATATATTCATACTTGTGTATGTGTAGAAAGCAGCACATGAAGTGAATATAGGATTAAGATGGTAAAGACACATTAAACTTTATTA
Organism: Gryllus bimaculatus; assembly: GCA_017312745.1. NCBI lineage: Eukaryota > Metazoa > Arthropoda > Insecta > Orthoptera > Gryllidae > Gryllus > Gryllus bimaculatus. The sequence continues at coordinate 1,379,880 of BOPP01000221.1, read as the reverse complement.
AAACATTTTTCTTCTGGCTATTACAAAGCACTTTCTTTCTCCAATCCCTTCATATACTGGGTCTGTATTTTAACTCACAATTCATGTCTGGGAGCCCTGGTTCTTGTTTTCGAAATTTGCTAACCATGTGTCTTTACCATCTTTCAAGACAGCCGTGGCTGGCACATCAAGACAGCAAAGGAAGAGGTAAACATCAGGTCAAAAGCTGCAGCAAATTTCCTGCTTATGCGTTTTCCCCATTTACAAGCTTAGGCAGGTAGGAATGCAGCTCACATGCTGGAATCTTTTCATGCTGTGTAGGGTGGGTGCGGTGGGGATGACAGAGGCATGAGCAGGCAAGCAGAATGTCTCTTTAGGAGATTCTACTCAGTAGGAGCAAGGAAAGAGAACTGTAATACTGAAGATGTGGAGGGAAGTTATGACTGATTTACCAATTTATTAACAGCAATGTAACAATAATTGTTATTTTTAAAAACCCACATCAGAGAGAAATAAGAAAGACATCTCATGAAAGACTACTGCCAAGCTCTGTATTATTTATAACAAAATAACTATTATTATTACTATTATTATTATTACATTAAACAAATAAGAAAATAATAAAAAAAGTATTTAAAATATTAATAAAATATAAATAAGTAGTAAATATGTAATTATTAAAAATAATATACAAAAAATAATAAAATATAATTTACTTAAAATGATAAAAAAAAACAGCCTTCACGTAAATGCTCAAAGGACTACCTTTTGCCAAGTGATAGATGTTTACTCTAAACAGAGTAGTGGCTGCAGTACTTTGAAGAGTAACAAGGACAAAATAAGTGCTTTTATTCCAGCTAAAATTAGCCACATTCTCTTAGCCATAAGTCTGAGGGCACGCAGCCAGGGGTTGCTAAAAGTGAGAGGGATGTTGAAGGTATTTTACGCATTGCCAAATTGCCAAAACAAGAAGTGGTGATTCTAGACATGGGTGGCGAGTTAAGATAAATTATTAAATAGTTAAGATACCCGATATAATGGGTTATGTATACATGAAACATAAAACAAAATTGGTTTCAAACAACTTGTAATAGTTACATTAATTTCCCAGATCATGTCTGTACTCTAAGTTTGTTGTAATAGATAATAAAGCAAATAATGAAAGGAAATATAAAGAATAATTAGATGAACAAATAAACAAGTCAAGGGATATAAATTAATTCATTTCAGAGATTCTATTTCAAAAACTGATTAAGGTAGGTTTTCTTGCTGTTCTTTGTGAGGAGCTGAATAAGTTTATTATGTTCTTTGTGGCACGACTGTGCATTTCAAGAAAGTACTTGAAGTTAGGTTCTAGAAGCTCTGAATTTGTGATATCATAAGTCTTGTCCAAAGAACATGTGCTTTTCATCATGAGATGGTTGCAAACTGAGACATCCAGGATGTACATTTATCAGCATGTGAAATAAGCATTTATGCCTTCAAATCCACTAGGAGAAATGAAGTATTATTGTAATCAATACAGTGATGCTGAAACTTTCAAGATCATGTTGATTGATGAAACTACTGAAATAAAGAAGTGGAAGAATGCAAACGAATTATGGGTCATTCAGATAAACTTTGAGAATTCAAGTCTATGATATAATAAGCATGTGCATAACTGATGTGGAAGTTGTTCTTCAATATGCAGTGTTTGTTGAGCTTCAGTCATTCTGAAAATACGATTTGCAAAGTAGACAGTCATTCTAGCTTGTCCACAGAACTTGAATATAGTAACAAATAAATCTTAATTTTTGTAATTATGTTAAAATAATAATTTTGACACAAGTCTATAGTTTTAAAAAACCTTTCAAAAGGAAAGATAAAAGAAATTAGCAATTGAAACGAAGAATAAAAAAATATGTATGTGAACATAATCTATAAAAAAAATTGTTACAAAACATGAACAATGGATAACAATATACGAAATTAAAATGTACATGAAAGGAAATTTGAAAAGGTAAATATATTATTTGTGAGAACAATAATGATAAACACAGTTAGAACTCTCAAACTGGTATTTCATTTGGAGTTATTATAGTGCTTGTAGTTTCATTATGAGAAATTATTTAGAACATGAAATTGGTGCTCATATAATTGCAGGTTTTGTTTTAATTATGAAACATTTGCAAAATTTCAGTTATGTAAATCTTTTCATGATCTTGGACACTCATGTACTCATATGAGAAATTATAGTAGAGTGTCTTTAATTTATTTTCCATCAGTATCCAATCCAGCCTTCACAGTAATAATAGTTGTCCATTTTTAAATTCATTTCGTTTTGTCAAACTGAGCAGTTTTTATTTCACAAATTTCCACTGAAATGCATGATGGAATGCTGCTTCCATTGTACAATCCAAAGATCAAAATTTTACTTATTATTAATAATTAATCAGTATTTAAATAGATGAGAAAATTACCAACAATTTATTATAATTTAGAGGAAAAATGAACTAATGTTAAAAATCATGAACATTTCTTCAAATGATTACTTTTTTAAAATTTATATTCTTACAATTAATGAATTTTGTTTTGATAATTCATATAATTTCCCCATAACTATTAAGCCAAAAAACAAAACTAGAAAATACTCAAATGATAGTTATTTTGGATTTGGAATAGCACACTTGTTGAATCAGAGCCTTATCTGCCATCAGAGTCTTACTATGGTTCTGTATCAATGGCATGATCGGAATTATAGATAGATAATATGTTTATTTTAGGTTGCCTCAACCACTGGGGTTATTAGTGGCCTCATTTCATTACATATGCAATACATTATACTGTACATTTTCAACATCTAACAAATACCATATCCCTATATTAAATTTTTGGATTTAATTATTACAGTACAGTATTCAGAGGTTGAGTTCAGTTCTTGATTAGTTACAGCAGAATTTTACTCTAAACATAATTTCAAGAAAACATTATATGTGGCTGTTCAGGTTGATTTCTTTCAAGAATTTAGTAAATTTGATACACATCTTTTAGCACTACCCCTGGTGAGTTCAGGTTGTATTTTAACATTTGGTCTCGTATTCAGGGCATATGAAAATGTGCTCAAGAAAAGATGTTGCACTGGTCACTCATGACTGCAGCTTTCACAAACATTCACGAGCATTACTAGCCATAATACATAAATGGAATCTGTGAACCTGAAGCTTAACCAGTGCAGGTAACGTTGACAGTGGCTGCATAAACACAACTGGAATCGTGGTGTCTTTTAAGATAACACTTTCGTCTGCGAATGCCAAATAAAATGATATTGAAAAAGACTCCAAACTCCATTTAAGGGTTAACATTAAGTTTTGTTGTTTTTAACCTAACAATTCCTATATTCACCTGTTTCCTTAACAATGGGAAAGAACATTTCTTTGTCCTTGTAACTATTTTATTAACATTTTCCAATTACAGTTGCCAAAACCTATAAACATGAAAAAAATGACACGCAAAGGAAAGAGACTTACTAGGAAAGTCCAAGAAGATTCAACATAGTCATTTGGCTCTTCCTTGACCTGCAGGCAAGAAGAAAGAAAAGTAACAAGCAGCACCTCTTCCTACAAATTCACATTTAATGCGTTAATAAACGTTTCAAATCTATATTCAAAATGAAGTAGAATTGGGCGTGTTGAAATAAGATTTATTTACTGCAGACTAAGCTGCATCTCTACTCCAATTGAAAATGTGTGATTCAACCTCATATGAAATTAAAAATTTTAATAATTTGGTATATTACAAATGATAAATTGCAGTAAGTCAAAATTTACCTCTTCTAATTTAATTATACTCTCTGCTTCCACCACTATGTCGTCCTTTATTGGATTCTTAATCATTATTGGTTCTTCAACATGTGAACCAACCTTCGCCTCCTTTAATAATTCAAAATTTACCTCTTCTAATTTAATTATACTTTCTGCTTCCACCACTATGTTATGCATTATTGGATTCTGGTTTATTGTTGGATCTTTAACATTTGAACCATCTCTTTCATAATATTGAAAACCAAGTGCACCTACAAAGAAAAGTAAACACATTTTGTTATATTCAATCTATTTCAGGTAGCTGTCTATAAAAGAATAATGAAATTTAATGTTTTTCAATTTGTATTAGGTCATACGTTCTGTTTTATTCTCTTTTAAATGCTTTTCTTGCTAAGTTTCAAGTTTTTGAGAAAATAATTTTTTTTGAAGCACACAGGCAACCAAGGCATTTTTGCCAATTATTTATAAACAAATACAACAAATTTTGATTATTTGATCTCTGAAAGCACACAAAAATAAAATGTAAAAGGGGAAAACAAATTACACCCAAAATTTCAGAATTTTCTTCTTAGACAGCTACCTAAAGACTATATATAACATCATGAACAGGATGTCAGTATAAGGTGGTTTCGCATTTCTCAACAATGCAGAGAATAACTGCTTAGGAACACAGTAAAAATGAAATCTGAAAGCTTATAATCACATATAGATACAAAATTTGAAGAAGAAGAAAAAGTGTCACTGAATTCATTAATATTTTTTCTTTTCATTTTCTTGAGAAAATCTGTTCTTCAACAAGTACCGACTATCATATTTGGCTTTTAACCTAAACATCATCTGAAGACTTACAACCGTATATTAGCATACAATATCATCTTCCTTGTCTTCTTATCAACAATGAGGGATTCCATCAGTCTCAACAAGTGTGCTGTCAAATAAGGATTGACCTCTTAATTTGCTTTTTACAATCAGCTCCAATGCAGTACTCTCCTCTCCCACTTTTCAAACCATTTCATCAGTTTTCCATCTTTCTGTCGAGCAGAATTTCTATTGGAAAAGCTCTTAATATTAATACAACATACAATAAAATTAAGTGCTTACTCTTTTGAACTGGAACACTTTCATCGAACAACCGCAATTGTGGCTCAGAGAGGGGAGTTCGTAAATGAGGAAAGATTGTAGGAACAGCGTTCACTGTAATCCCTTGGATGGCTGTTACATACTTTTCCTCGAAATGATCTTTGCACACATAACCGTGTGTAATTAATGTCTCCCATGTGCATGATGCAACACTTGGGTCCCCAACTGCACAAACCCAGTCACGGCACCTGTGTCATAACATTCATATAAAAATAGTGCAATAATTACATATATTACTTAATTTAAACTGTCTTAAAAAATACTATTGTTAACAAACGGCAGAAAAGACGATGGGTTAAATATAATGCACTCACCTGTTCACATTCCGGGGGAATTTAAAAAGCTTAGTCTTTGTTTTTGACAAAATTTTATAATTTGAATTTCTGCAATTCAAGACACAGCATCTTCTTGTATGTTTATTCATTATGCACTAAAAATTTACAATCTGCACGCATGAGAATTAACGTGATATTGCCTTGACAATAGTCAGAACATTAACTACTAGAAGCGCATTTGATTTTTCTGAGTAAGATGTCAGATGAACGTTATAAACGCATTAAAATTCAAGAAAATTGTTCGGCATTGTTTGAACTGGTTTACAACCAGGTGGCATTAAAGTACATATGAAATATCTCTGCCAGTTTACGCTTTTCCCAGTGCTGCCTTCAAGGGTCTGGCTCGCAAACCACACGGTAGTGAACACAGAACCATTGAGTAAGGAAGATATATTCTTTCCAGTGTTGCAAGAGGTAACGCATTTCCACAATTTTCTCCGCATCTTCCACGTTCCGTGCATTGCGGCATGCGGATGACTAAAAATTCCCCTTTTTACAATTTACGAAAATTATGATCGTGTTTTTTGTTGACATTTTGGCGGGTCTTGCACTTGCGTAGCGTCCAGATGGAATAATTTAGGGAGTTTATACACGCCTTAGCGTCAACACTATAGATCTTTTGCTCATGCGCAGATGCACTAAAATGGTGCGAAACTTGAACTGCGAATGAGTAGAAGATTGAAACTGCTTTAACGTTCGAGGTGGCACAAACTCCCTATTGTAGATCAGAGGAAGAGCCACAGTGCAACGCCGCCTGGAATACAATATCGTCAAATGTCTGGCGAAGTGTATTATAGAATGTGCACGACAACCGGCCCTGTGTATCACACTCGGATGCCTGTGGATGACAACCATTTGCCATTAGCCTTTGTGTTCGGCACACACCCCAATCGAAAAAGCGCGGACAATAGATTAGCAGTGTTGCCATATCGGAGGAATTCCCGCCGTTTTCAGCGGATTTTGAACTCGTACGGCGGGGGAAAAAACTGAGTTTCGCGGACAGCGGAATAAACGGCGGGAATTAATAAAGTTAGTGAAGCAGTAAAATTAGTAAAGCATCAGTTTTCGTTAACCTCTATTAATAAGTTGTCTTGCACAGATTTTGAAAATTTCTAAATCCATGTTACTAGCAAGAATAAATAATATAATACTTATACAATAAATTATATACTACCTGAAATCAATTATGATTTTGCAAACTTTCACCCAAGTAATGCATTCTATACTATCTAAAATTTCAATTACAGGTTCAATAAAGCCACCATATTTCGCAATCATATTTTTGTTTTAATAGAATAAAATAATACAACATTTAAATATGGAAAAATAATTTATTTTACGTTTAGCGGATTTCAGCGGGAAATTTAAAACCAATTCAGCGGATTTTCGGCGGAAAATGAAACGAACATGGCGGAATCTCTCTGGCTCTAAACACATCTGGCAACACAGTAGATTAGATCCCTGCGCGGGAGTGCTCGATCGGCATAGCATACGCCATACGGTGATGTTTTACGGCGAGTGAAACATCGCCGCAGGTAGCCCTAGCACAAGCCGCGGACTCTGCGATGTAAAATCAAAACCTAATATCATCGTCGTTTTTATTAAACATCGATGTTTTGAAAATATCAACAGCGATTTGCATCCCTAGTGGGAACATGTTTAACAAAATCAACCCATTCAAACTCGACATATTCAAGAAACTCTTTCAATTCCTTTCTTAGCGATGATGCTTGTAGATTTTCAGAACAACTCCTTAAACATCATAGTTCAGTTTATACAAGGCACATTTAGAGTTGCCACGTATTGACACATACTCACCCGAAGATTTTCATGAGCGGAAGGGGGTAGTGTATGTTTTATTTAACATTTACACATATTTTTTTACTTGTACAATCATAATTTTAATTTATTAGTTTAGAAACGATCAAATAAATTACATTTCCATAGTCAACAAAATATAAAACAAATCATAAATGATTACATTAAAAATAGAATCTCTAAATTACTTTTCTGTAATATTTATTTTTTAAAACTAACTTTTATTCCAAGTATCTTCCTCATTTGAAACGACTTTCTTTAGTAAGCTTACTTGCTTCTTATTGTTTATGAATTTGTGAAATTCGGCGCAAGACATATCATAGTTTAGTTTTGTAAAGAGTTCTGCTTTGACTAATTCGACTCGCATCCTGTTTCTCAAATCGGACCAAATGCTTCCCATAATTGAGAAAATCCGTTCTACGTAAGCATTACTTACGGGAAATAATCTGATGCAGAAAAAAATTTGACCCATATAATGGGTGTCGTGTAGTTTTGAATTTCTATTTTGGAAAGAGTTTTTGATACTACTTGTATTTCATCGTACAAATTATCTTGCATCTCGCAACTTGCTCAAATTTGTCAACAAAAATCTCTTCACGTTTCTTCAAATTGAGAATATTAAAATACTGAAAGGGACAGTGATCTCATTAGGTAACACAATTAATAAAAATAAAAAATTGAAAATACAGAAAATGCGTGCAAATTCTTGAAATCTAAGAATCGGAACCATTTGAACGCGTAGTACATTCAATATTGTGCATGACCTGGAGATAAAAGTAGTAAACCCGGAGCCCGGAAATTGGTCACGAAACCCAAAGTCTCCGGGTGAAACCCGAAGAAGTGGCAACTTTAGGCACATAGTTAAGCACGTGTGATAAACATCTTGCTTTCAGAAGATTATTGGTTTTATTTTTGCAATGTGTAAGCTAACCTGTGTATACTAAAATTTGCATGTCTGCACTAAACGTTATTACAAGTTGTTGTAAAGGTTCAAGAATATTATTACTTAAATCATCTGAAGGTTCAGCTAAGCATTCAAAACTAGTGGTGCTACAGAATGGAACAGACTTTCTCGGCTAGCTACTCGGACTCTTGCCAGCTGTCATCCATTGCCGCCCAAAGTGCACATTTTTTCTTAATTTTTCGGTTTCCTAATTATAGGGTGTAGATATTATTTTAAGATTATTAAAGAACAGTAAAAACTAGTCCTAAATGGCAATTTTTTGTGAAATATTTGGAGACGTTTGTAAACCAATTGGCGTTTATGCGCAACTCTACATACTAAATTTGATACTCTTTTTCACAAAAGAGTTTTGATATTTCGAAAAACTTCATTTGCAGTCATTTTAAGTAATTCAACACACAAATACAATAGAGTTTACAATTTTTTGAAAATGTATATCTATGACGTGATAGGTGTATCAAAAAATTATATTAGTGTTATTTAAAATAAAGAACAAAAAATACACCGAAATGAACTTTATCTCGTACTAAAGAGTGGAATTAGCACTAACCGTCGAAATGTTTGAAGAAAATATTGGAGAGGTTTTTGAGAAAGTGGCATTTGAGCGTTTCTGAAAATGCGGACGTATGAGCTAGTTTTTACAGAAAGCGATGGTTAACTCTAAATTTTCCAAAATTTCAATAATTTGAATATTTTTAGTAATTTCTTACAACTACAAAATTAAAGGTAGATATTTTTGCTTCAAATGAAAGTTGTTGTCCATAATTAGTTCTTTCATTAAGGTTTTGTACATATTTTTGAAAATTTTAGTAGTTTTCGTGCAATATTGTAAGCAATAAGTACAATTTAAGAAAAATTACAAAACAAGATTTTCTCAAAAACAACTCCAAATTTGGTTTTAAACTTTTGGTACGGATAGAACGAAATCTACTTTATAAGATGACATAAACGATATTGCTCTATTCTTTTGATTATTCAAACATTACAAGTTTGAATAAAACAATATGTTTTTGACTTGTCTCTCACGGCGTTATTCAAAATCAGAACAAATATTATTGACTATTTGTTCCCATTATTATATATATGAAGACACGTGCTTTAAATAATGTCACATAAAGATTCTAGAAAACTCTTTTCTGTGAAACTTTGCTCAAAATTTCGCATTTTCAGAAACATTCAAACGCCATTTTCTCAAAAATGGCTCCAATTTTTGTCTTCAAACTTTTACAACGAATAGTGCCCATCGCACTTTTTAATATGACGTAATGTTCATTTTGTGGTATATTTTTTCAAAAATTACACAAATTGTAATTGTTGAAAGATTTCGGGTAGTTAATTTGTACATTTCCAGCCAATTATAAACATTATTGTATTTTCCAGTTAAAGTGCTAAAAAGCTTAAATTTCGAATAAACAGTAGCACTTAAACGCCATTTTCTTAAAACCGCCTCCAAATTCTTTTTAAAAAAAGCGAGTTTTTCGAGTAATTCCTTTATGTTCAGTGTGAACATTAAGCAAAAGACCTTTCGTGAGGGAAATTTGACTACCTTATGGTGTCCAAGGCGGCATGCACTCACGTGTGTATTGGTGCCGAACTCGACTTGAACTTGCGGTACAGGAAGTAACACCTGAGTTCGCGAAATAAATTACTTTATGTTCTGTATAATCATTAAATAAAAAGACTCTTCGCAAGGGAAATTTCACAACTTTACGGAATCTGAGGCAGTGCGCGCGATACGTATGTTCTGTATTCAACTCAGACCATAAATGATGTGTGAATGTAATTCATCATGATGATTCAACACAGTACGAATGATGTGTGAATGTAGAAAAAGAAAACTTACCAACCTATAAAATAACAATTTATGTAGTATATAGTATAACAAAACTGATCTTAGTGGAAGTTAGTAATGCCAAAGAGCAAGTAAGTTAACTTTTAGGTCTAGGATGTAAAATTAGCTGTAAGAAAAAGCCCCGCCTCTAGCTGCTTAAGCCGCAAGGCAGCAGTAAAATGTATAAAAATTTAAAAAGAATAAATTCCCCTTCTGGATTCTTCCACAGGATTACTGTGGAGTGGACAGAAAAAGAAAGAAAAAAAAAACGGAGCGCCGCGGCTCACGGGACGGGTGATACATTGACGAATCACTGATTAGCATTTTTAATGTTCCAGAAGCTTCTGGAAGCTTTGTGGCGGTTGAATAGTCGTTGAGTCTGTTGCCTCAGAGTGGCATCATCGGACATGTAAGAATTTCTGCGAAGTGCCGTGAGACGATCGCACGCAGGCGAGCAGCCGTTGCCTGGAATAGATACGTCTGTGTGTGGCGGGGGGCAGGGGCGCCCACACATATCCGCCAGCGCGGCGCTCGAGCGTGAGAAGGGCATGGCGCAGATCCTGACAACAGCTAAGCATAATTATGTATAAATGCAAATGAATGCATATTCTCTGCTTTGCTGTGTGGGCTGGAACAAAATTCTCGGATGTTAGATAAACATTTTTTGGAGTGATTTTGATTTTTTTGCGACTTTTGCTTAACGGATGTTTTGAATATTGCAGTCACGCAGCACTCCCCCTGCTAACGTGGTCTCGGGAAAAAAAGCTGGTTGACTTATTCGAAGATACGAAGATACGAAACGTATTTCAAATCTTCACAAAACTTGTGGTGGTGTGGAATGCGGAACTAGAAATTTGTGATGGGGTAAAATGCGGATAATACACTGAATACTCGTACTCCTACGTCTTTCGAAAACGTCGAGAACCTATGAGTGGATGAAGAGATGTAATTGCGATTTTACTTTCTATTCTTTTGTGACTGTTCTTATTCTGTTCTATTTGAAAGTGCCACAGCTTGGAAAGACTGCGTCCATTGAATATTGTTTTTAAAACATGCCTTCAGGTGTGTATCTGTAGATAATGGTCATTTTGAACACATGCTCAAGAAAATTTAGTAATAATGTGTAGGGTTAACCTTTATTTTTAATATTTTTTTTACTGCATATTTGAAATATATTTTATTTTAGGGATTAATGTTTGTCATAATGTTTCTGGATTTTTCTTTTCCTACGTTATTATTATGATCATTAACATTAAAATTGTTTGTTCAAAATGTGATAGTCTTTATAATGTCTTTAATATTTATTCTTATTCTGGATTGTTTCAAGATCCCATTACCATCCTGTGGTGAAAACCCATTAAATGGAGTTGAACTAACAAACAATTTTGTTTCATTACACACCTATGCCTTGGGCTCATATTCTGATGACATGACACATTTTCATTGGTGTATTCTAGACGTAGCTTACTTGCTAACTTGTAAATGAATCTTTATTACGATACATGTAGGTGGTGTAGGTTATTATGTACATGTTGGTGATAGATATGTAAAGTTTTTGCATCATTTTTGTCGTTTTTTGCTATTTTGAACTTGTGGGTCATTTTTGGTCCTTTACGTCATTTTTGTCATTTGTAGGCTTGTTTTTTCCCTATATATATATATATATATATATATATATATATATATATATATATATATATATAAAGTAAATGTTTTATGAGTTTGCAATTATGGATTGCATGGCTGGCAGTCAGAGTTCAGGGAAACTTACATCAGCTTTGTGTAGATTTGAAATACGTTTCCTATCTTCAAATTCTTTAATCAGCGTTTTATCGTTGGTCAACCATATGTATCAGTCAGTAAATAAATGTATGATCCCTTTTCCCTCAACCAAAAAAAAAAGGATCATATATTTATTTATTTATTCAAATCAGCTGCACTATCCCGAGCACTGCGTAACTGTGTCGCGGACTCATTGAAAATAAGCGTTAAACATGAGTTGCAAAACAATCAAACTTGCTCCAAAAAATGCTTATCCAACACATGCAGAGCCACTTAAACGTATGGGCGAAGCCGGCTGCCGTCGAGGGCCTCGGTCTCTTAGAGGGACTCGAAATATTAAAAACAAACACGCCCTCAAAGAGTTACACTGGGCAGACAGCGCCTTTGCCGAAAGGGCAAGCCAATAACTTTCAGAACGGTTTGAGGCACGCATCGTGTATCGCGGTCTGAACTGCAAATTTCCGGTGATGTTAAGATGCAAAGTGGTCGCGTTGCTCTGTCATAGTCTTTTTCTTAATTACAGAAACTGTTTAATATTAATTAACATGTACAAAAAACATACAAATTGCATCAGTTATTCAAGCACTTCCTAATATAAAAGGTTATAGAAGTATAATACACTAAAAAAGTGAAATAAAGTATATTTTGTAGTACTCTTATACGATCCGTAATAAATTTTCAACTGGTTCATGCTCCATAATTCCACGATAAACGCTTTTTTTTCTATTTGTAATGCATTTATTGCTCCCACTTTTTCAACCCATCGTTAGGTGCGCCATTTTTTGTAACGTGGTTATATGCGCGCTGGGTCCAGTAGATCCAGGCTACATTTTTTCTAGAACATTTTATGGATCTTAAAGAAAATTTATTACGTACCTTGTGTGAAGAAGTGTTAGTATATTTATTGAGGAATCGAATTCAGTTTTATTGTGTATATTATAAATGATTCATTTTACATAATGCTATGGAAAAAGAAAACAGAATATTGTGTAAATAAACAGTAAGTCATAACTACTACTCAGTTATAATTACTAATATTAGCATTGTTATTTACATTAAGGTAGTTAACAAAAATAATTTTTGCATGTTTGTGGAAACATAAGAAATTATTACATTTTACACAAGCATATTTTGTGCGACAATCTTGCTTTTCCTTGTAGCAGGACTGACACCTTTTTCTTTTTGTGCTTTGTGGTTCCATAGGAATCATATTTTGATTTTCTTCTTTTATATATTTAATTAGCTTTTGTTGGATTTTTCTGGAATACTTGTAATGGTGGATCTTCTCTCCAATTGTTAGAGTATCAAACTTCGATTTACTTAGTGTATTCACTCATATTGAAAACTGTGTAGTGCACACAGAACATGACGTTGCTCTAATAGACAGGAACACGAGAAACGTGTGCGAAAAATTCGTCGCGAGAGGAACACAGCGCAACGGCGCCGAGAAATTCGGCGAACTGCGTGTGACGCGACCGGTTTAAACGACGAGTTACGTGACCTATCGCCGTCCGATTTATCTTCCGCTAATCTCGCCACCGGATGCAGAATCGTTCAGCACAGGCTGTCACCAGATCTCATAATCTTACCCTACGACTCAACGGTTATTGAGTTCTTAAACATTGTCCACGGAGTGGTTTCTATCTCCACGATTTCTGTAACATTGGTTGCCTCACATTTCATATTAAGTAGCATCAGAATCTCAGTGTTATAGTTACTATTATTATTATTATTATTATTATTATTATTATTATTATTATTATTATTATTATTATTATTATGACATTCGCCTGGGACCTGGCGCATGGAAACCGAAAATTAAGAAAATTTCTAAAAATTATACTTTGGGCAGCGATAGAGGCTAGCGAATGTGGCAAGTCCGAGAAGCTAGCCGAGACCAAAGGAAATGTAAAGCTAATACGAGGAAGTGTGTACCATTCTGTAGCACCAGCAGTTAAATATTAAGATGTAACCGATTATTACAAAAAGTGTAAGTTTTTACATAAATGTTAATATTAGCTACAATGTTCACGAACCAAAAAATAAATCTAATCAAGCATTTCTTAAGGTCACTATTATAAAGAGCTTTTAATACAGTTATTTTAATGCAAATGCAAATTCCCGGATTAAAATGTTCAATTTTTCTTTTGGTGCGGTATTGGGCGTATTTAATCCATCTAACGGCGGATGTTTGTTGATTAGCGATCCCGGGCATGTCCGTGAAGTTGGCACCACCATAACCAAAACCACTGAAACCATTACCATTCGTTTGTACCTGGTTTTTACCCATTTGTACCACAAAAACTTTCTTTTGTACCAAAACCACTTACAAGATACAGCACTTTTTATTGTGGTGGTGCCAACTTCACACTGGCACCGCCACGATCGTAAAAATATTTGAAAACATTATAAATTGTTTGTACCTCGTTTGTACCGGATAGTTCCACCAGAATTTTCGTTTGTACCAAACAACTAATGAGGATACAGCCATTTTAATGAGGCGGCGGAAGGTGAACCGGAACTGTACCACCATTCTCGTCACAGCAACCGTAGAAAATTGTGAAATCATACTCAATCGATTGGACTTGGTTTGTATCGGATGGTTTCCCCTCAATTGTTGTCTGGACTGTACAATGAATGAAAATACAGCCATTTTAAGGTGGCGGTTGATAGCGCATTGTTACCCCTAACATTAAGTGCGAAGCCATAACCGTAACCCGTGTGGAACCATACTCGATCGTTTCTACCTGACGTTTTCCAGTTTTTTTTCCATCAGAATATACATTTTTACTAAACTATTGGTATCAAATGATTTACTTCCAACAAATTTTGATTCTTTTAGAAATCTGTATGCTCATGTAAGCAAGACCTTGTTTTGGAGAGCACTTTGTATTATTAACCACTCACTTTCCAGATATGAACGCGATAATCGTTGGTGTAAGATTTTTTGTGCTGCGGCGATCAACTGGCTATTGCTATCACGGCTAGGTTAGGTTGAGGAATATGGTTCTACCTTTCAATATAGTTTGTTTATAAGATTTACGGATATTTGGCTGCCGCCTCTCATTGGCCTGTGATACTCATTATTCCTGACCTCCTTATATCTTATATCAGCACCTCAATCTGCATAGCTACGGAGTGAACATTCAATTCAGAAGGAAATATACTTCTTAGTGACATCAAATGTGTTGCAATGATAAAATACTGTTTTGCTAATTTTCAAGGTATAGGTGCATGCAGAGCTGGATTTTCTCGTAGCAAAATTAGGCTTGGGTCTCCCTTCCCCGTGCATGGATTTTTTTAAAATAAAATATAAAAACTTCATAAAATGCTTTTTATCTTAATAATTATTAATCCAATAGTTTGCATAACTACAATGTTTGATTTAAAAAATAAATTGAATGAACTATAAGAAACCAAACATGTATTTATAAATGAAAAATTTAAAAAGTTATTTCTATTTTGTAAACTATTGTTAATTCACTTCTTTATTGGAAAATGATTTATTCTATATAATTAGTGATTTTTGATTTATTCACAAATAGTTTTTCCGTTTTAAGATTTTTCTGAAGGAGTGCCCAGTATAGTTTTGGGTTTTATAAGGCCTACAGTATCTAAATCCGCCCATGGGGAAATTTAATAACTACATCTGTAATTAATAATTACATTTTATTGAACTTGTAAGAGGAATGATATATTTAGCCTTTGGTAGTTTTAGTAATTTAAATAGAAACCCCTTTTCTCTTCAGCACTATATTTGATCTAATTGTTTGCATTTCCTGAATAGTAGTAATGCATTTTGAATGGTTCTCATGTCTTATTTTCTAAACATTTAAACCTCTTTTCTTTTTGAGTGCAACATCAAAACAAACGATTACAAAAGACAATGCCACTTCGAAATATCTTTAGAAGATATAATCTCCAACAATGTTATAATTTTATTAATGAATGTCTCAATAATACAGCTCTCGAAATTATAAGATATTGATAAAACTTTACACAATAATCTGCATCTAAATTAATATCATAACATGATATAAAATTATACTGAAAACCAGCAAATAGTTTCTATTAATTATATAATCGCACTCCTAGAAATAAAATATCACATTATAAATGCAAAAATAGTTTTAAAACTTCAATCAACATTATTAAAAAATTTAAAAAAGTACCATGCAGTTTAAGGCTAAATGTACCGACACTAGTACAATTTGTGGCCACCACGTCGCCAGCACAAATAAGTTCAATTTTACATTTACGATAACGTCTGAACAATTGGTCCGATTTGCGATCTGTTAAACGGCATGTGACGGCCTTTTTTAAAATAGAATTCACGCTACGATGCCCTAGCTGCGATTCACCAGATAAATCTCTGTATTTAGCATATAAAAACGCCGTTTTGAGATCAACAAATCGAGTTGTAGGAATAAAGATGCTCGTGCGTATACTCCGCATTCTTTTCCCGGGGGTATGTGAACACGGGAAGAATCTAGAGTAAGGTGAATGAAAACGGGAATACCTTAAGAAGTAAAAATATCATCAAAAATAAGATGCTAAGAAGATGGACTAATGAGTGATATTTACAGAAATTAGTTTAATTGTTTAAAAATTCCAGCTTCAAATAGGAAATCGATATTTGGTACATGTCTCAAACCAATCTTTAATATTGTATTTCAATAGGAAGACCGGAAATATGATGGAAAAAGATTGGTTAGGTGTACGACTATTACAGACCGTTTACGTCGGTCTATAATAGCAGTAATAGCATCTTCTAGTTTGGTATCTGTGGACAAGTAGAATTGAGATGCAAAGTGACGAAAGCATAAACCGACTGTCTGGACTCACGTTTATCCCGCAAGATCCCGCCTGCTCCGCCGGGGGCTGACCGCACGCCGGCCTGGCCTGGCCTGGTTCGTGCCCCCGCCGCCGACAGAGGGCCCCAACACGGGTGGGTGACGCAAACGGCGCCAGAAGGGGAGGTGGGGGGTGCGAAGCGTTTTTCCGTAAATTTTCACTTTACGACGCCTTCTATTCATTCGATTTGGCCATGAATTGTCACGGCGTTGGATTCAGCAAGCATGTCACCATCGCGCTATAAGCCCACAAAATTGTAATTATTTTCTCCGGAGTTCCGAGAAACTAATTTCAAATTTGCCACTTTTTTGCTGGATTTTTGGGAAAAATGGGCATCGTAAGCGTGAATTCTATTTTTAAAAAGCGTCAAATCGCGTATTATTACAGATCGAAAATCGGCACATTGGATTCAGACGTTATCAGTAAATGTAAATTCCCCCTGTAGTTGCTGCGATCTATTGAATTTTCCTACAAGTATTTTTCGGTGCATTTAGCCTTAATTAACTAAGCAAAAATAAAATAGGGAAATAACAGAAAAAACAAAAAAAAAATATGTTGCGATATGAAGGATAATAAGGAGCCATAGGAGTCAATGACTGAGATTTCTGTCAAAGAGAACCAAACTGTTGATCTTGTCAAGCAACCGAATAATCTAAGTTTATCTCACCATTGGCTCAGGTAATTCAAGAATTAAAAATTAGAGAGAAACAAACATTGAAAAAATGTTTGAAAACTATTACGTCAATGTTCTCGTGATATTGGGGAATTATATGGTTATCTCTCAAATTCCTCTTTTTAAATACCCCTTACGTCAATTCGCTCCGATTGTGATATTTACCGCGTGTCACTCAAGCAACAGTCTTCAAAGTGATTCAAAAGAACGAAACGTGAGAAGAAGCGTGAGCCCTGAGCAGTCGTGCCAATCTCAGGGACATTACGGCGTTGCTCAATTTACTGAAGACTTTTCGCCCCACTCAAACATGGAAATTTTTGCCAATATTATTGATCAGTGTTAAAAAAATATATAGATATGTGTCTATAATGTTACTTTTTATGACTTTACTCGAACTAATAGTGTAATAGTGCTTTTTTTTATGTTCAATCTAGTGCTTCAATTTTTCATTCCGTAGCCACGCGATTTGTTGGTACAAGTTAAGAAACTAGTCAACAGCAGCTCTTTATATGGTATTCAAATATAAAATCCTTAATTGTAAATAAGAGTAACAACTTACAACCACTAATAAAGAAAAAATACGAAAAATCCTCCGTTCCATTCGAAGAAACTGATTATATTCTTTTCTCGGATGCGCCTGCCAAGCGCGGCGCGCAGCCGCTTTCAAATCGATCTGAGGTCACATCGTCACATCGGTTGCCGGCGACAGGTCGGCCCACGCGGCACGTCCGCCATATCACATTCCTTCCGTTGTACGCGACGCATGATGTGTGGATGTTGGGCGACTGCTTTTGTGCGGTGAAGGGGCATGCTGTCTATTACGCTAATGAAAAAAATTAATATTTACAAAAGTAATAACCAATTTTGAAATAATTAATTTTTATGTGTGTATTACTCTATTCTTACAATAAATTAAAAAAACAACTTTGGAGCCATTTTTGAGAAAATTTTGAAAATATCCTTGAGGTTTTATGTAAAGTACCAGCAAAATTTATAGAAGGTTTTTCAAAATCCCAGCGCCTCGAGCGGATCCAGATTGATAGGAGGATATCCTTTTTACGAAAACTCCTAGGTTTGGGTTAGGCACGACGGACGGACGGACTGACAGACGTTTTTTAAAACAAATACCTTTTCGGTATCAGTGGTCCCCAAACTTGCATTTCGGTTAAAATCGATTTCCCTTAGCGTTACACAACATTCTCTACATTACGTATATTACTACGTGTATACGTACGTATACGAGAAAGTAACTAGGGGTGCTTCAGAATGGCACAGACTTCACCGTACTAGCTCGTTTTCTAATTTCTTGGTCTGGGCTTGCTTTTCGGTCTTGCCACATATTACTCTTGCCAACTGCCGACATTATCACCGCCTAAAGTACATATTTTTGAAATGTTCTCAATAATTCGGTTTGCTTATTGTAGAACTGAAATATAACTTTATATATATATATATATATATATATATATTTTAGACGAGTTAAACCTCCTAATATAAGGAAATATTCGTTGAAAAATTAGGAACCGTTTGAAAGACAATGGCGTTTAAGTACTACTGCAAATGCGCAATTAGAAGCTCTTTTTCACAGAAAATGTACATGACCTTAATGAAAGAAGTAATTATTCTGAAAACATTTTACTTGAAAGAAAAATCTCTATCTTCAATTTTGGAGTTGTAGTAAAATGCCGAAAAACATTTCAATATTTTGCAATTTGCAAAACATACAGAGGTAGCAGTTAAAATCGGACCTAAGCCACCTTTATAAGTGCATTTCACTCTATACTTACAGGGAATTTTCAGAAAAAAATCTGCAGCAGTTTTTGAGAAAATTTTAAAAATGCCCCACTGGTTTCATGTAAAGTACTCCAAAAAACTATTGAATGTGTTTGATAATCGCAGATTTGCGAGTGAGGCCAGTTCGACAGGGGTGCACTCGTATTCAGCTTGGAACAATTCCTATGTGCAGTTTACGCGCTAGTGGTGTTCACATATGGACAGTCAGACGGACGGAGGAGCGGACGGACGGACGGACAGACGTTTTGAAAGAAAAAACAACAACACTTTTTCGGTATCAGGGGTCTGCAAAACGTGTGTTTCCGTTGAAATCTCGAAATCGATTTTCCGCGGTATTACATAACTTTGTCTATACTACGTATATTACTCCGAATACGAGAAATGCATTACATGTATGCTAATCGGAGGTGATGTAAATATTGACGGGGAGTGAGAGATATAAAAAATTCATTTGTTTCATTTTTGAAAACTTAAAAGAATACAGCAAAATAGCGTTAATGTCAACTTATAAAATATATTTGGCGCTATCCGTACAAAAAATTTGGAGCCGTTTTTGAGAAAACCTTCTCAATATTCTTGTCAATATTGCCCATATTTCTCTCATTTCTTGGAAACTGCAAACATTTTCAAAAATAAATGACGTTAACGAAAAGTTCTGAATAATAAATTTCATTTCAAGAAAAAAATCGCTATCTTCTTAGCAGTAGTTGCAGGAACCGCGAACAAATTCAAAGTATTGTAATATCCGAAAATTGAGAGTTAATAGTGAAATTTGGACCTATGCCATGTTTATAAGTGTATTTCACTCTATCCCTTACAACAAAATTTAAAAAATTGGGAGACGTTCTTGAGAAAAATTGAAAATGTCTCAAGAACTCACGCAAGTGCCTGCAAAAATTAAAAATGTTTTTCAAAATCGCAGGCCATTGAGTCGGGCCAGAACTTACGGGGATTGTTCATTTTGGAAAACCAGTTTTTCGGTATCAAGGACCCATAAATCGTGAAATCAGACTACTCAACCTATTAGAGGAAGTAATTTACTACTTATCATAACCCGATTTATCCACTTTCTGTGTATCAGTGCTTCACAATATCTTTTTTCCGTCGAAAAATCGCTATTTTTCTACGCATTACTTAACTTTATACTATGTATATTCTTCGAATTAAAGAACTAGATAGGTAGATTCAGTTCACTCGCCCTCTGAAGGAGAATTCCAATGCCCGGCTGCAGTGATCGGAAGTTTTCCGTGGTTTCTCCGATCAATACCCAGCGAATGCCGGAGCAGTACCGTAGCAAATGGGCCATGCACCGCGCGAGATCTTTCCTTCCTCTTCCTTGCCCTATCCTCACCCCTTACTTCCACAAACACTTACATGCACTACACTACTACACATACCACGGCAGACCGGTCGGGCGCGTAGAGCTTCTCCCGGCCGAGGCGGTGTCCTGCTGGTGGGAGATGCCTGGTTGGGGAAAACCCCGCTAGCCCATAGTACGTCGGCGCCGGATCTCACCATCCAGCGAGGGAAGATGACAGCCTCGTCCCCACGAAAGACATGCAATAGACTTACGGGACTAATGACCTTAGCAGTTGACGCGTCAGGAATCACTAATCAATCAATCAAAAAATCGTATATGAGAAAGTAAAAAAAACAAACCATTGTATCAAGTAGCTAGTATTGTACGCAAACGAACGAACAAACGTTTTGAATCAAATTATATATTTTTTAAAAAAGGAAACCCTTTTTCTGTGCTGGGGTCCCCAAACCGTGTATTTTCATTAACATATAGACATCAACTTAATTAAAAAGAAACCAAAAGTTTTTGTCTATATACTGTATGTATATATTTTTATGTGCAATGGTGCCCTCAAACATGAAAGACAATTAAATCGTGTTACTTTAACAAATTTTTCATTGTCTGTATCTACTATAAAAATACACGTTTCGCCACACTATATGACTGCATTAATAGGTATTCGGTTATGAAAGCGCTTTAAAACGTCGCGTATTAGGTACAGTGATGCCAATAAAATAAGTTATCAAATAGTACTTGATGTAATTGTCCTTAATGTTAGAGGATACCACTGTATATAAAAATATCGACATCAACTTTCCACGGCATTACATAAATTGCTGTATACTACGTATGTTGGTGAACTCCGTAATGTTCTATGTGTGTAAGTACGTACGAATACGAAAAAGTAAAAAAGAGCAAACAATTCTTAGCATCAATGGATTTGAGAGTGATTTTGCATTAAAACCAGAAACGTCATAAAAGTGAAAAGTTTTGTATTATGTACTATAAAGTTTATTTGGACAAGGAAAGGTATATCTTGATACAAATAATTTTGTGTAATACAAGGTCTTATTTGACCAGTGAAAAAGAAAATTTATTTGATTTATTCTCTTCAGACCCAAAATTTAAAACTTTTATATTTAATTTTTTAATTAAATTTTTCTATTGAAAAGGGGACGTTTTCTGTTCCCATCCCTTCTTGTGCAGCGTGAATTTTAGATTGCAGCACTTTTTTCTCGTTGAGTTGGTAGCGCGGGTTATGAAAGAAACGACAGCCGTGAAGTCACGTGGGACGAAGCTGAGGGTGAGGCACCGTATAAAGAGCGTCGTCCATGCCACTGTGGCATTCGTCTTCTCCCGTCTGCCGAAGTGGGTTGCTCTGTGTGGAGTTCCTCCCAGTGCGTCGGGCGTGTGGCGAAACGCTTTCTCGACCTCGCATTCAGAGAGCAGCGAATTCCGAACCGGAAAACTTGCTAAGGTGAGTGTAAACGTGCAATTCTTGTATTACGCTTTCTGTCATGTGAAGTGCTACAATAGCAAGGTGTTAGTAGAACGAGCAAAGGACCTGAAAGTTGAGTCATAATAATGTGCGCATGTAATGTGCTTAACAATCTGTACTACCTACCTTCCTAAAAACTACTAGTGGAACTTGATAAATGAAAGATAGAAACGAGGGGTTTTGGTAACATTTGATAATACCTCGAACTGTTGCTCCTCCGTAGTAGAAAATATCTGTGTTGACAAACTTGAGAATTGTATTCATACTACCATGCCTCCCACGAGTTCTGTTGCTATTAGGAACACAAGTGAAGATTTCAGATTGCGAAAAATATTTAAGTATTTAAAACCATCATGAAGCCGACAAAAAATTACACCCTTTCCGCTGCTGAAATGAGAGTCCAAAACACTACACGATTAGTAGGAAAAGGGTTCTAATTTTTAGAAATTAAATGATCCAAGACACATTTTGCATGCAACGGCTTTATTGGAAGGGTTTTATTTATAACACGTTTAATGAGGCAATTTGTCGATTGACAGCACGAAAGATCATATTAGTCATAGTCTTCAATATGCCGCTCTCTATTAATAAAATAGTGATGATAGAAAATTAATATAATAGTAATAAATATCAAAATAGTTAATGTAATTGTAATAATAAATAATAGTTACATAGAGCCAACTAATAAAATATAAATGCAAAGAAATATTACAATAAGATTGATGATGGAAGATTTGGTGAAATATTACGTCTACAGTTCGGAATGTGAAATTTGGGAGTGTAGGTGAGCCACTTTGTGCTCGTGAGATTCCAGCTGCTAACAGGAACCCCAGTGATAATTTGCAATTGTGCGAATTGTTTAGACTAATTGCTTACGATTTTCGATCTGTAAACGGCATTTGTCGCCTTTTTAAAATAGAATTTAAGCTACGAAGCCTTTATTTCAAAAATCTAGCAAAAATGCAAATTTGAAATTAATTCTCAAACTTCCGAGAAATAATTTAAAAATGTGGGCTTACAGAGCGATCAGGTCAGATAACGATTATTATGACAGCTTCTATAACAGATGGGCATCGCTCTCCGCTAAATATTCTTCCGCCAGTCATCTGAGTTGCATTCACAGCTGGCCGCGGTTGACTGAGTTTTGTTGTTAAATGTAATTTTGATCGCGTGGATGTTATAAACAGTTTTCACGAGAGATTCATTTAATTGCGTATCATTAATGATTATACTAAGTGATTCAAAACATTTCGAAATACTGTTGAGAACATGTGTAATTGATTGAATTAAGTCATCAGATACGATAATGAAATGGAATATACTGCAAAGCTCCCAAATAGGCCTTGTAAAAAACTATCGGAAATCTGCCGGTACTTTACGATCTTGCGTGTTCAGAAGATTCAAATTAATGTGTACTGTATAATGTTTTGCAGTTATGATATCTGGTGTTTGTAATTACGATTTCATTTTCACATTGCTCATCTTATGAGTGACAGCCGGTGTATCAATTATTGATTAGTGACTTACAGATATGGTTAGTTAATTGTGAATTCGTTGTAATAATATTTAAATACTATAATTTGTTCAATGATTGACTAATAAAACAAGGCTTAATTGACATGTATAATTAACATAAAACTGCCATGAATTTTCTATTTTCTTTTCATAATTTTGGCTTCTCTGATTGTACAATCTTGGAAAATTTTCACACTACATTCAAAAATTTCTGTGGGATAAAGGGTACAAGATAGTAGATATTCTGGAGTACTGTTTGGCAGGATTCTCAGTTAATTCAATTGATCAGGAACTTCAGGTAAATTTCTTAAATATGGAAATCAAGACTGTTCTTAAAAGTAAGATAAAAAATGGGTTAAAAACTGCTATAAATTATTGTACTCACCTGTCATTCAAATGAAATGTTTCATACCTTCAATAACGTTATTACTTAATATAATTAATAAGTCAATTAAAAATTAGGTGAAAGGTAACATAAAAAAGGAAACGTATAAGTGAAAAAATAATTCTCTTTATTTGCATGAATTTTTATTTGAAGGATAAAACATTTCCACCGAATCCATTTGAAGTTCAATAAATTTTATCCACTTAAATAATTTAAAGTCCAACTATACAAAATCAAAATGAGTTTCCTAAGTTCTTTTAGAAAATATTCACAACCTACTATTAACATCTCCAGCCTCAGCCTACCGCATTTGCCAGGGTGAGGAGTAAACATTTTGAAATAAAAATTATACATTTGAATTTTTAACAAGAGGATAAAACAATGAACTATGTACGTATTGTATCTTCTTATATGACAACACTACTGGTTATCAAAGCAGTCCTAACAGCCGATTTTGATAATTTTAATAATGTATTAAGACGTACAATACGAGAATCTAACATACTGCTCAAAAGATAAAACTTTCCTTTTCACTGAATCTGCATTTCTAATTCTTTTTTATAAAAAGAACTAATTTTTCAATTACTTGAAGTTAATTTTTGATGAGTGTGAATGAATGTTATTAAAATATATTTTCAACCCATTCATTCACAATCAAACCTTTTTTCACATACTTTCATTCACACATCATTTTATATACCTGATTCATATACATAAAAAATTAACTTCATATAACTGAAAAACTTTTCTTTTAGTGAAAAAATTAAAATTACACTATAATTACTAAAAAGAATTTACAGAGGAAGTTAACATGTGCAGACATAATGAAGTGTCTAGTTATATCTTCTGAGTAGTACACCTTAAAAAAACACCTACCCATACAGAGGGCAAAAAGCAACATTACTTCTGGGAAGCAAGCAAAGGAGCATTTATTTCAAAAGCATATTTATTTCAGTAAGCCAAGATCAGCTTAAAAACAATAAAGATTCACTATTTCACCTGGAATGTAACCACTTACTTGCCCTCCAGGGAATAATATAAACTTTTTAATTCTGCACCTGAGAAGAACAAGAGTTATGTCATATCTTTTTTCAACCCTATATACTGCATTAAACATATAAATATACTGACCATATGTCTCTTAAGTAGAGACACCAGAGCCCAGGCATGGGAACAGCCTGAGAAACGTTATAATCAGAGTCATCCTGAATATTTACTATGGCAGAAATCCTTGAAGTATCCTGCTTAACTTCTACTTTCCAATCTTCTTCTATAATTTTCTCTTATGTGTGTCATATAATTCTTCCACCTAAAGCAATGTATAGAATGAATAAGTACTTTGTATTAACACATTTTCTGCAAAAACAAACTTGAGACAAAATTTTGTTTCTTCTATCATTTCGTCTACAACATATTTGCACCCACATGAACTGCTGAACATGATTTTTCAAATCATGAAAACATTGGCAATCACATTGTATCAAAATCATGCAAAAACTAAAACTATCTTATTCTATGATTCATTTAACAAAACTTATGTTTAAGAGTACCTTTTCTGAACAACTGCTTCAGAAGTTTTCAAAAGAAGACTCTTAAAGGTATGCTCAGGTCTAAAAGGAATGTAGTGCTGAGATAGAAAATGCTGCAGGTCACCCTTCCTACATTTTGATGAAGGCCTTTTCACTATCTCAAAAATTGGAAATGACAAAAGGATGTTCAAATATTTTAGTTATATTCAAAGACAACATGCATTTATTTTTATTCTCTCTATAAATACTCTAAGATGTTCTCTAAGAAAAATTGTATTACTGATATAACTAAAATCACTGAACACCATTGAATGTAATAAA
>BOPP01000221.1:1286746-1332837 GCA_017312745.1 Gryllus bimaculatus | reverse complement strand
CCCCCGCAGCGCACTTTCACCGACCTAACGGTTCTGGCCCTCGTGTTAACGACGCCACACAATGTTATTTGAAAGATAGAATGTCATTGCGTCAAAAGGAAGCAAGAAATATTCTTTAATGCAACATTAAAAAATCAGATGGTTAAAAGTGTATGATAACAACATTGACAATTATAATTTTATGTTTCTTATTGTAATCTGTAACCAGAAAAGTACATGAATTATAGTCTCAGTACATGAATGTGGCCCCCCTATGGCTTCACAGTTATATTTTGTGAATTTCTTCTGTGTAATGGTTTTTAAAATAAAAATGTTTATAATTAATGTGGTATTTGTTACTTGGTATCTCATAATAAATTGTGTAGAGACAGTTAAAGATTTTGAATTTGTATTTTCACCAGATGAATATAACACATGTTTTTAGATGATTTTCAATTTGACAATATTTGTATATTCTCGGAAACATATGTTTGATGAAGTTGTATAATGCTGTAAAAAAAAACGATATTGAAATTTTTACTGAAATACACGTTTAGACAAACACCTACCACTAGAAAAGTTAGTTTTTTCCAAATGCTTTTCTGTCCGCTTTCTTTTTTAATTAAATTTTGTTTTACGTTGACAGACAATACAACGTTCAGCCGTAAGGATCTTCAGTGATTGCGTACCAGCCAAGGGTGAATGGGGTAACTTGCCATCTCCCTGATAGTGGTTATTAGGAGAAAATTCTGGAAAAAATCGTTAGAGGTCGATAACAGGATTTAGAAAGGAATACGATAGGTGAGGCAGATAAATGTAAGAAGCGTTTTATCCTTATCTAAGGTCGGAGAGATATTGAAAGAAAATGGAGTCTGTTTCTTTGGCGGAAGATCCGTTTGCTTATGAACCAACTCTAGTGCTAGAACCAGAATTTCCCTCAATATCAGTATTCTCCTATCGTTTTGGCTCTATTCGAATCAGAACGGATTTGAAATGAATTTTAAGTTAGATAGTGCACTGTACATACAGCCTCTGGGACATTTTTCCAATTTTTCTCAAAAAATACACGGTTTTTCTATAGAAATGTTAGAATGTGACGAGAACTTACGAAAATGGCTAATATTAAGATTTCATTTGTATTCCTTTACTAATACGTTACACAGGCCAGTGAAAATACATCCCATTTTTCTGACATTAGTAACACGTAATATATTGCAAATTTTGCTCTACTAACACTTTAGGCACCACTTGAAAAAGTACAAAGCAATTGAAACTGAGCGCCTGCGATCTTCGCAATTATTTCGATAGCTAGAAACAGTTGTCATTTCTTACTTCTACGAATGAAACGAATAAACCTAAAAAAATACCGGTTTTGCAGAAGATTATGCAGACAAGAGAGTGTAATAATTTCATACAAACTCGTCTAGATTCCATCGATAAAAGCTTCCAATTTTTGAACGCAGTGATTACATATTTTTAAAGTAAAATAGGTGTACAAATTAAACTCCAGAGCCGAAGGGCATCCAATATAATATCAGTTGTGCCATGGTCTGCGAGCTGTGAGGGACGTATTTTTTAAGCGCTCCGAGGATCACCGCAGTTGGCTTTTAGCGAACGGCGCAGCGGGGAGTTCTCAGTTCTGTTCAGCAGTAGGACCGATTGTGAAGAGCGCCGCACACAAAGCCAGAGTCTATACGCTTGGTATAAGTTAAGTTAAACGTTTATATTTTTAATATAAAGCTAATATTTTTTTCTTTTTTCCCCCGTAAAATAGGGTTCGTACAAACCTGGAAAATCTGGAAATATCAGGGGAAAAATATCTGAAAAAGTCAGGGAATTTATGTAAATACCTGTAAATATTTTTCGTTCAATAAAAAAGTAATGATTGTAAAATTGTTTTATATTTTATAAGATATGTATTATATATATAAAAACAATTTTTAATTATTTTTCAATACTATTTCAATATAAACATTTCATATTAAATTTGTGAATACAAATGGACGCCATCTATTGTATTTGGATGTTATGAAAGAGTACACAAATGTGACATCTCTTTCTAAACCTATGAAATGACAAAGAATGCTGTTTCCAAATAGTAGAACGGAAATATTATTTTAAGATTATTAAACAGTAAAACCTCCTAAATGGCAATTTTCTTTGTAACATTTGGAGACGTTTTAAAAAACTGGCTTTTAAGCGCTACTGTAAATTCGACATTTGAAACTCTTTGTCACAGAAATTTTTTTAAGGTTTCGAAAACCTTCATTTGAAGTCGTTTTAAATACTTTAACTTTCAAATACAGAAGGGTTTACAAATGAGCACTGTAAAGTTAGCAATATCCGTCGAAATGTTTGAAGAAAAAATGCGGCATTTTGAAATACCCACCAATTCAGTTGAGATTGGAGAAACTTCATGGCATTATTTAAGGCACATGTTCTCATAAATGTAATAACGTGAACAAATTGCCGCTAATATAAATAATGACAAAAGTAAAAAAAATTACATTTTTGTAATTTTTTGCAAAAACAAAAGAGAGCAATATGACGTTTATGTCATCTTATAGAGTACATTCAGCACTACCCCTATCAAACATTTAAAGAAAAAATGTGGTCTCAATTGAAGGCAAAATCTCTATTTTTAATTTTGTAATGGTAGGATGACTCCGAAAAACGTTCTGTGTTAACTGTGAAATTCAGACCTATGTCACGTTTATAAATGTATGTTACTCAATTATTACAAGAAATTTAAAGAAAAATTTGGAGCCGCTTTTGAGAAAATTTTGAAAATGTCCGGAGGGCTTTATGTAAAGAACCCCCAAATTTTGAACAGTTTTCAGAAATCTCAAAGTTGGGACTCGAGCGAGATAGACAGTGTTTTCTTCAAATTGAAAAAAAATCCTACGCATGGGTTAGACGCTAGTAGTGTTCACAGACGGATAGAGTGTCGTTTTGAAGAAAAAAAAAAAACAACACTTTTTCGGTATGAGGGAACCCCAAAACGTGTATTTCCGTTGAAATCTGGCAATCGATTTTCCGCATCATTACATAACTTTCCCAATACTACATATATTACACCGCATACGTACGCGGGGAAAAATAAATTGGTTTCAACTGAAATTATAATTTTGTAATAGCTTTTTCTCTCCTTCGAAAACTAGGAAAAAACTTTACAAAAGTAACAATAAATATTATATAAGAATTTTTTTATTAAAAACGCGTAAAAATGTGAAATAAATTGCGTTCAGTGGCGTAGCGCCAATTACAACGTTGAAGTTCAGTTTTTTGGCAAATAAAATTTGTTCTCCATAGTTCTTTCATTATGGTCATGTACTTTTTCTGGAAAATTGTAATAGTTTTCGCGCAATATAGCGTACAATTTTAAAAATTTACAAAAAAAAGATTTTCTAAAAAACGGCTGTAATTTTTTCTTTAAACTTTTGGTAGGGATAGCGCTAAATGTATCCTATAATATGACACACACGCCATATTGATTTTTTCAAAAAAAAAATTTTTTTTTACTTGTTTCTCACTTTGAAAGATTAATACTAGCGGTAATTTGTTCACATTATGTATGAGTGCATGTACTTTAAATAATGTTAGATGAAGTTTCTCGAAAACTGAATAATTTTCTGTGAAAACTAGCTCAAAATTCCGCATTTTCAGAAATGCTCATACGCGATTTTCTCTAAAACGGCTACATATTATTTCTTCAAACTTTTCGAACGAATAATGCATATTGCGCTTTTCAATGTGACGTTAAGTTCAGTTAGGAATCTTTGTTTTTTCAAAAATTACCAAATGTAATTTTTTAAAAGATCTCTCTCACCATTAATATGCACATTTCCAACGATTTGTAAACACTATTGTATTTGTGAGTTAATGTGTCTCGAATGACTTCTAATGAAGTTTGTTCTTCTTTTGAGCGACCTCTAGGTCCCACAACCAGTCTCATTTCATAAATTGATCTCTACTGATCGGCCGCCTGTAGCGGTTTTGAATTGTAATCGAATAAGAGAAGTGGCAGTGGATATGTCTTGAGGGATAATCAAAAGGGTTAGCTATTTTAAGAAGTACATTTATTTACAAAATAATACATTGTATTTGATGTTACGGAAACCTGTTGAATTCCTTTTTTTAAGAGACGTTCTCAGTCTGTTGGTTACGAATTTACACTGAACTGTTTTGCAAGAGTCTCTGATAATACTCGATTTCATTGATGAATAATGAAAAATTGATATAGATTTGTTTATTGTGTATGTATGTATGTATTATATATATATATATATATATATATATATATATATGAGATAGACTTGATAGTTGCGTTACAGTTCACTTCGCAAGTAAAACTTTGAAAGTGTAATATACATTGATTGCTTTTGACACAACTCATCTTCCATAGCTGGCCACAATTGCGGTTCAGGATACATATCTTGGAAACAGAAGAGCAGTCTTCTTCGAGGCAATGAATGCGATTGAATGCGGCGGCGATGGTGACTCGGCGATGCGGATTGATGCGGCGGACATCCGGCTGGTATACATACGTCGGCGGGTTCAAATGCAATCGACGCGGCGAAAAAATTCTTCGAACGCATTCATTCGGAGGGGAAGTAAAGCCGGCTGTCCCATGTTAGTAGATTTACTTGCATGTAAAAGATCCTCAAGGCTAAATGACGTCTCTGACCTAAATTCAAATCGCCTGTTTCTCGCCCAAGAAATACCTCCTTCCTCTGATAATTGGTGAAAGGAGCGTAGCGAAATTTGCGTGGTCAGACGGAAGAGCGGGCGTCTCGCCACGTAAAATAAGGCTTCAATTCAATCGAACGCCCCAAGTAGTGCAAACTCTTGCGAGGAGCGTCGCGGCAATCCGTACCTACGCACGTCTGATAAAGGAGAGGGCGGAATTTTTAGATTGGGCGGACTCTTGAAGAAATTGTGCGAATACGACTGGCCCTGTGCAGAATGTAGCCAATGAAGTTATCTGCGCGTGGTCATGTGGTCATTTAATTTCGCAGATATAAATATTTTCCAGATTGTGACATTTTGTTTACTCAGTTAATTGTGCATTCGCGTCAGTTGAATTTAGAAAGACGTCAAATTAGTGTAAGACATTTCTTAATTCTCGTGCGAAGGTGTATTGAGGAATGGAGACCGAAATCGGGAATCCGTCCTCTATTCAGAGGCGTGGAAGAGGAAGTTGCAACGCACTTATCTGAAGGGATCCGTGAAGTAAGTGTGTGTGTATAAGGGAAGAGGAAGGAAAGAGCACATGAGCTTCGTGACACGTGTGTTAGGGTCTCGCTCCGACATTCATCGGGTGTTGATCTGAGAAACTGAGTAAAACTACCGATCAGAGCCGCTAGATATCTCCTCCAGACAGCGGCTAAATCCGACCTAGCTACATAGCCAGCGTCCAGACTCGAAGACTTCCGGCTAAACTGCGCCGGTCGCGTGGGGCGCATCGCGGTGCGCTAGGGCGGCGGCGAGGCGTGCTGGGGGCCGTGGAACTGCAGCAGCACGATGACGTAGGTGGCGGCGGTGGCGGCGATGGGCGCGAGCGCGCGCGGCTCCACGTCCACGAGGCCCGCGGCCGAGAAGCGCGGGCGGCGGCGGCGCGCCAGACGCAGCAGCTGCCGCAGCGCCTGCCAGCACCACAGCAGCGGAAACAGTCAGCGATGCGCCCAATCATTCATGGTAACAAACATCGACGTTACCAATCATAGATGTTACGCATCATTGATGATATCTACAATTGATGTTACACATCGTTGATGTCAGCAATCATCGACGTTACCACCATTAATGTTAACAGTCATCGATGTTACCCATCATTAATGGTAACAAACATTGACGTTACCAATCATCGATGTTACCTTTAATTGAAGCTTCACATTTGCGATGCTACCAATCATCAATGTTCACAATCACAATCAATGTTTACAATCATTGATGTTACCAATCATCGACGTTACGCAC
Organism: Gryllus bimaculatus; assembly: GCA_017312745.1. Classification (NCBI taxonomy): domain Eukaryota; kingdom Metazoa; phylum Arthropoda; class Insecta; order Orthoptera; family Gryllidae; genus Gryllus; species Gryllus bimaculatus. Next base: position 1,326,879 of record BOPP01000221.1, on the reverse strand, counting down.
CATTAATGTTAACAGTCATCGATGTTACATATCATTAATAATACCTATAATGAAGTTAGCAATCATCGATATTATCCATCATTGATGTTATTCACAATTGATATTAACTATCATCAATGTTACCTATCATTGATGTTACCACTCTATACTAATATGTATAACGACACAGGGGCTTTTCGTTACAATGCGATAATCTCTTAATGTACTGGGAAAATACCGATGAAACGTGTATGCTATAGGCTATGATTGCTTTGAAGGTCATGAGTGCTATAAGCTATGATTTACAACCATAATCTTAAATATATTCACAGAATAATTACTTTCGTGGTTTTTCTTCGCCTAGCATTACCTCACAGATTCAAGAGTGCATCAATATGCAATAGTTTAGCTGCCCGCCATCAGCGGATGACGACTAAGATCTACGACTTAGTTCATCAATGCACAGAAAGGCGTATCTACCAGAAAACTACGTTTCTGAGCCCCTCTGCGCCCGCTTTTCTGTTGAACATTTTTACTAACACGACATTTACTTGTTAAGAAATAAATCAAAGTTTCCACATGTGAAACGCTCCATTCGGACGCTTCACAATGAGTACTAAAAAGATGCAAGAAGATAACTAAAAACTGACGTATTTACTACTCGGGCAGCTTTTCTTGAACGATGGATTGACGATTTCGGGTGGAGTGGGGGTATTAGTTACAAAGTCCGGCCACTAGAGTTATTTTAAGTAATAGCCAACGTCTATGAAATGAAAGTCCAAAAACTGCATTTGTGCTTCACTTTTGCGGGAGTTTTAGGTGACTCCCTTGAAGGACCTGAACCCTAACTCAGCTATTTCTTTCGATATTGACAATAAATCTGAACAGGGTCTGCACTATGAAAGCAACTGCTTGACTAGCTTCTGTTTCGCGCCAACTAAGTTTTAATGCCTTGGAAAGGTTGTCATCAGTGCCCGCTGCGAGCTTTTGCCTTCAACTGTTTATTGCACAAGGGATGAAGGTCATCGTTCAAGAAAAGTTGCGCGAGTTATAATAAAAAGAGAAACAGTAGAAGGTGCAAGGGTGTTTATTTCCAAAAACTCCAAGGAACTATGCTGGTAGAGGACCTGGGAAGTGTAAATAAATAAAGAAAGAACAGTTTAGGAAGACTAGACAGTCGCTCGAACTTTGGATTATTATATAATAATCAAAATATTTTATTACATGAATGAATGTTTGTCTGTTTGGAAAAGACAAAGCGAAGGATTTAAGAAATGGGCGATTACATAAACGTTTAGACAATAAAATATTAGAAATTTGTAAAAGGGGAAAGGTAATTAAATTTATTATTTGAAGTTTAATTAGAAAGTATTACAATGAAAAATTGTGGAAACCGAAAGACATCTAAAATTGGAGTATAAAAATGAACAGCGAGTGTGACAGAAGAGAAGAGCTGTCCTTTGTTTTAAAACTGCGCGATGAGGAGGAAGGTGTACAACAATGCACACAGACAGACGGGTTGGCGACTGGTAGTGCTGACATCGTGGCAGTAGTGGAATATGGAGTTTATTTATGTAAACGTTGGTTGGAAGGTGGTAGAGTGGTGTTCCATTGTAATAATATAGTTGTGAATATAGACCGTGAGTGTTTCGATTTGAAGTTTGAAAAAAAGAAAAAGGATAGTACCCGCAACGAGAAGGTGCAAATAATCTCAGCAGCGGAGACGGCGCCATTTTACGGGGTTCAGCAACCATGGAGGTGACGCAATTTTTCAACAATTATATAACAAGGCTAATAATTTAACCAAGTAATTATTAGTGATGGCCATTAGAGTTAATTTGTTTTAATTATCAAAACGAGTGCATCGCGTGAATGAATGCAGTTTAAATGTGTATGAATGACTGAGTATTATTGAATTTATTTTCTTCAAGATACGTTGTTGTATTTAAAGAGTACAATTTTATTTGTCATATTATGTTTTGGTACTACAGAAAGCTGGTGTATATACGGCGGAGTGCAGAATTCACCATGTAGCATTTTGAAATCAGGTGTTTGTCAATAAATAATTGCTGCTCATATTGATGGCATTGGTAAAATGTGTGTGAATATATTAGCAAGTAATATAAACCCAATGATAGGAGAAACAACATAGAGAGCGAGGTTCCCAAATCAATATGATGACAATTCTTTTTCCTGTACAGGGGCGACTTCGCGAATTCACACAAAATTTATACACTTGTATTGTAGGAGCTTAATTTGGCGTAACGTAATAAATTGTTATTAGTTTACAGATTTTGGCTGGTTCAAGTGTGGGTAAAACAGGAATGGCGTTAATTATTAGAAATTTTAAATCACGACTTTATTATCCATTACGCATGGAAAATAAAATGATAACTGTAAAGATGCAGTAAATAAATGAATAAAAATATGCACATAAATAAAACTAATTTTATGTTTAATCATATACGAAGTATCGGATACGTGGAAAATGTATTTCCCAAAGGCCATTATCAATTCTTCAAAGTTCAGCTAAAAAAGGGGAAAATCAGGAATTGTTCATATTTAGAGAAATAAAATGTTTTATTAAGTAGGGCTACGGGGCTCCTTTGAAAAGTGTCAGGGGAGGAAATGGCTTTCTGGGCCCTTGTGTTCTTCACGGCTATACATCGACAAGAAACCATCGATGTTTTTAAATTCGTGCGAAACAAAATTTAATTTGACTGACAGATCGCTGATTCCGGGCGCGTTCACTATTAAGGTCATTCATCCCGTAAGTGCAGTACACTTTTATCGCGAGGGGGTGGCGACGGCGGCGATCTCCCCTCACTGGATGATGATATCCAGCGCTCGCCTACGCGATCGGTGTTTTCCTCAACCAGGTATCTCCCACCAGCCGAGCACCGCCCCTGCCGGGACAAGCTCTAAGCTCCCGACTGGTTTCACGACATGCGGAAGATCCGCCTCCGTCGAAACTCTCACCCGAGGACTTCCGGTCAGAGGTACTGCAGTGACATCAATTGATGCCTTGAGTCACCTAAACAGGTATATTTAATTTTCTAGTGGTCGTGGATATTAATTTGGTCATAGGCTTGTTCTTTCGAAGAAAAAAGAGGAATATAGGTCCAAATTCATATCTGCCTCCCCCCATTTTCCATTACCTTTTTCACTTAAACGAGACGTGTTTTATTACTAAATAAATAAAATATATAAAGACAATTAAATAATACGTTTAATGATACTTTCAATAAATTAGATTGATTATAATACATAGCATCATTTACAGAGTTGCCTGGTGGATTCGAGAACCTCTCCGTAAATTATTCTAAAACAATTCCACAAATTGTCATAATAACAAGGCAAAAATCCGGGATTGAACATAATTACGGAAATAAAAAGTTTTATTGCGTAATGCCAAGGGCCTCTTCCAAAATTTTCAGAGGAGGGCACGGCCCTCCTAGACCTCTCCTGTCCGTTCCCCTATGTTGATATTTCAGATTTAACTGAAAATGAAGCTGAACAAGATTTATCCACTTTCTCGTTACAAGGACCTGGCCTTAGAAGTTTTTCTGTCGAAAAATGCCTTTTCCAGCGCACGATTACAATACTTTCTCTATTCTGCGTAAGCAGTCTTGACCTTGCATGTGCTACCACCCACACAATTCCCTTGTTCTACCAGGAGCCATACGTCGACGAGGTGGGCATCTTTAGTTTTTCGCTTTCATCAGCACCCCACCGCCGACGGGCACGCCTACGCCTACGGGCTGGTATTAGTCGCGCAACTTTTCTTGAACGATGACCTTGCTTCCCCCTCTCTGGCACAATAAACAGTTGAAGGAAAAACCTCGCAGCGAGCCCTGATGACAACATTCCAAGCACATCGTCACTGGCGCAAAATAGAAACTATTTTCTGGTGAAGACGAGAACTTGTTCGTGATTTTCTCCAAAGATCTAAAGAAATGACCGAATCAGGTAAAGATCTATCACAGGAGATACCTTGAACTCCTGAGAAAGTTAGAACGCAAATTATTGACAAAGTTACGAAAGCACGACTGATTCTCTAGAGATTGGCATTGCTTTATAAAATCTAGTGGCCAATTTCGTAACTAATACCTCCACTCTACCCGCATTTCTTCAATCCATCGTTCAAGAAAAGTTGCGCGAGTAGTAACCGGATCTCGCAGGAACGCACTTAGCCCTCACGGCAACCTTTCGATACAATTGGCTGGGCTGAGCCGCCCTGCCAGGCGTTTCAGGCTAGTACCGAAGTGCAAACAGTATATTCTAGCCCGTTGGTAGAAACATCTAAACACAACCGCCGCGCGATTTGGAAAGCTGGCCGTCGCCGCCGCCGCCGCAGACTCCTGTCCCCGCAACTCCATCAAAATCGGGGACAAAGCTCGAGATTGCTACCATAAGAAGCGCTAGTTTCGCCGGGTGCAGCTGCAGGTTAGGCTCGCCAACTTTCCCACATACAAATTGGCTAATTTGTGAGAGATACGAAAAGTGTCTTCTAAATGTACAATTATTCATAATTTCTACTTGTAAGAAACCTCTGAAGAAAGCGCGAACGTAGACGTTATCTTTTGTAACATTATGGTCCTGCTTGCAACTCACGAACTCACGCAGCAGTCACTCACGTTTAAAATATCGTTGGCAGCAGTTCCTGTTTTTAGTAAGCTGTAAAGAAGGTGATGCAGCAGAGCGCGCCACCGTAATGGTCTCCACCACGTTATATGGGAGTTTTAGGGCCCTGCTCCTGTCTACCTGCGAGCGCAGCCCGCGCGAGCGCACAGCGCCCCATCCGCGCAGCGCCGTCGCCTCCAAAGCGCGCGCCTCGGCGCCCGCAGCGCCGCACGCGGCCGCCACCGCTACCACCTTGGCCGCCGGCAGCGCCGCCCAGAGCGCGTTGAGCGCCGCATGCAGCCCGCGTTGCCCGCCAGGCAGCGCCCGCTCCAGCAGCACTAGCGACAGCACCAGGTACAGCGCCGCCACCACGTACACCAGCGACACCGCCAGGTCCAGCAACGTCGTCAGCCCGAAGAGCGCGTTCGCCAGCTCGCACAGCTCGGCCAGCAGCTCGTAGCAGTCGCACAGGCGGCGCACGGCCGGCAGCGCCTCCGCCCGCTCCAGCTGCACGGAGCACCATCGCGTCTCGCAATCGACGTTCCCTACTCCCTTTGCAGAGGGAGAGGTGGCTCAGGGCATCAGCTGATGGCACTGCAGGGCCTCTGACCCGGAGGTCCTATGTTTGAGTCTCGAAAGTGGCAGGAATTTTTAAAACTAGGTCGTCCGCTAGCTCGAATTCAGTCGCTGGAGGAAACTTCTAATGGACGGCTGCCCTGATCGGTAGTTTTCCTTCGTTTCTCCGATCAATACCAGGCGAATACCGGAGCACTACTCTAACAAACGGGCCACGGATCACGCGTGATCTTTCCTTCCTCTTCTTTGTTCTATCCTCACCCCTTACACACACTTACACTTACGTGCACTACACTTCCACACATGTCAGGAGACCTGACGGGAGCTTAGAGCTTGTCCCGGCTGCAGCGGTGCCCCCTGGTGAGAGACACCTTTTTTTAGGGGAACCCCGTTGGCCGCCGGCGCAAAAACCATGCACTACACTTACGGAACTAACGACCCTAGCAGTTGACGCCCCCGGGGTCACCAATCTACGAACCAAGGCATGTCTCCCCAAAAAGGCAGAGCCCGATTGCATCGCGTTCGGTTTTCCTCTTGATTGATAGATTAATTAATGATTCCTGAGGCATCAACTGTTAAGTAAACTGTGAGTGTAGTTCCCAACTGCTAACCCGTAAGTGTTGTGCACGTTTCCTTCGCGGAAGGTGGTGATCTTCCCGCGCTGAATGACGAGATTCTGCGCCGGCGTGTGGAGATTTTCCCCAACCAGGTATCTCCCACCATCATCACAACTGCCCCCCAGCAGGGACAACCTCTAAGCTCCCGAGAGGTCTCCCGACAAGAGTGTGATGATGTAGCGTCGCGTTGACTGCTCTGCGTGGGAGAAGGGCGCGGAAGACTCGGAGTCCTCAGAATTGTAGCTACTCGTAGAAGCCACGGAGGCGTTGGGGGCGGCTGATATTTCTAGAGTCAGACGGACGCCGGCTTGTCCTGTAACAAGTGTCACGTGAAAGCAAACCTCTCTCCCACGCTCAACGGTGGTCACGTGAGGTTAAGCCGGCGAGTACAGATTGGGCCGACTCGCTCACGCCGGTTTTGTTCTTGTAAACCTTGCGCTTTGCGCAAACTCCACGCCCAGGCTGGTGCGTATTGGCGCGTTGCATGGGTGACGAAGGTCACATAAGTGGCGAGCTAGGAGCGTGCACTCGAGGTGGGGCCTCTCGTGTAAATGTGGTGTATCCACAGGATGGCACGAGCGCGGCTGGCTATCGGGATATACCGGAACGTGTGTACGGGGTAGTTCAATACATTTTGTAAATAAAACTTGTATATACTTTTTTTATTGTCTGTGTGCTTACTTCCACGATGCCACAATAGCATGTGAGTGTTAGTAAAAGGTGAGGATAGGCCAAGGAAAATGAAGGAAAAAATCATGGATGGTGCGTGGCCCGTTTGTAAGGGTACTGCTCCGGCATTCGCCAGGTGTTGATCGGAGAAACCACTTGAAACTTTCGATCAGAGCAGCCGGCCGCTAGAATTCTCCTCCAGACAGCGCTTGAACTCGATCTGTCAATTCAGAGTCGAAAATCCTTCTACCGTTGGGATTCTTGGTGGAATTCCGGACACCCGTGGGAACCCAGGACCTCCCGGTCGGAGACACTGCAGTGCCATCAACTGACGCCCTGAGACACTTAAGCAGCTCATTCGGGTTTCAGCCCTTGCATGAGACAAAGATGATCCTTTTAACAATTTCGTTTTCTCTTACTCTTCTATTGTACTGGCCCAGTAGAAACCATAAGGAAAGCTTGTTATTTAAGAAATAAATTGTTTAGGGTATGAATAATTTATCGAATCTGTTTTCTACGTATACTGTAGGATGTTCCAAGAAGAGAGGTCTTCCTTCAAAATAAGCAGTATCCAAATAATGAGAAGTTAGATAACACACACCCGGGCTGTCGAACTGCACCTGCACGAGCTACTTGTCCGCCTGGAGAGCCCGACGCTCGCTCCTGATTTCCCTCCAACTCCGCTCCCGTGTCCCCTCCAATTCCGGAAAGGGGTGTACTCGCACAAACTGAAGTCGCGCGAGGCCTGGAATAGTGGCTACATCCGACAGAATGTTTGTCAGATTTATTCTATAAACAACCGAAATTTGAATTATGATTATATTTATTACCATTTTATGTTTGCATTATTTAAAATTCTACCTTGCATAAACATTTTTGCTAAGGGGCAGGAATATGTTTGAATCGTGAATTCGTTCCTTGTTTTCATTTTGGGTTATGCTTTATTAAATTATTCAGTTATTTGTTGTATACAGCTATAAAGTGAAATATGTTAACAAGACTCCATAAGTTGATAGTTCTGGGTCACAAGGTGGTAGATGTTTTAACAGACAGGAGTGTTTGTCTACTAAACCTCTTAATCTGAAAGTAGGAAAAAATGTACGAGTATGTATAGCCCTTTCAAGAAAAGAGATTACGAAATCACGATAATTTCTACTCAAAATGTTTAATTTTATAAATAATTTATAATTTTAAACCCGACTGAAGAACTTTTACTTTTTAATGCATCATTTCTTGGCTTTAATAGAGCAAATAGGAATTAATATGTCTACTAACTTCTCCAAAAGTCAGTCATAGGCCAGGTATCTTCAACTTAATATTGTATGTAAATTCAAATTAACTTCTCCCCGTAGCACGTCACACACAGTTTATAACTGCTTTGAAGTATATAAATAAATAAATAAAAATCCAGCCATGTATCGCCACAACGGAGCCTTAAGTACAGCCCTTGCTTTCAAATCTCGCGCCAGTTGCTCTAGACGCAGTGCATGCGAACTCCAGAAACGCATTAACTTCGCCTGCGACCTTGACAAGCCTGTTCCGGGATTATACCACGAACATCAGTTGGAGGTTTTCTCTCAAATGTTGCGTGAACATTTATTTGAATGGAAAATTAACCACATTGTTTTTTCGTTCCCCCTCCCAAAACACCTGTCAGGATACAGTTGGGCTCTACTTTTACAGGTAGCCAACACTGAAAGGGGATTAACTGGGATGCGGATATAGTGGTGGAAAATTTTAGTAAAACATCGATACTTCGATTCATCAACAAAATATTTTCGATGTCGCTGAAAACATCGACAAAATCATCGATGTTTTAAATATGATGAACTATTTCGAAGTAAAATGAAAATGCCGTGGTTCTAATGTAAAACATATCGCCAATATTAGTTTAAAACATTTTCTGCCTTAAATTTAAGAGTCATCATAATTTTCTAATCAATGTTCTAAGTAGTCAAGGTTCAAAATACTGTTTAACGATATTACCACGTTCAAAATAGTCAACAAAAAGGGAGGGGAACTGGAGAGAGCTTGCGAATAGCAAGCGGTTTCTTGCCGCCTGGGGATCGACAACGTGTTAGTTGTTAATGGCCGTTGATTACGCGCAATCTACAAATAAAATAGATTCTGGAATTTGTAATTATATCGTGAGATTTTTTAAAACATCGATGTTTGGACAAATATATCGATTTGAATAAAATATCGAAAGCAAAACATCGATGTTATAATGTCGACGTTTATGCTCGAAAATATGCTCGAAATAAAATGTTTTTTTCGGCCATCCTTATGCGGATGCGAGGGAAAACTTAATTGCCGTTCATTGAGAGCAATCCACAAATAAAATAGATATTTGAACTTTTGTTCTTATCATGAGATTTTTTAAAACATCGATGTTTGAACAAATACATCGATTTGAAGAAAATATCGATAGCCAAACATCGATGTTATAATATTTCGAAACTTCGATGTTATAATATCTCGATAACTCGAAATGGTCGATGTTTTTTTCCCATCCTCATGCGGATGTGATGGAAAACAACAGCCGTTAATTGAGAGCAATTCACAAATAAAATAGATACTATACTTTTTATTTATATCATGAAGATTTTTTAAAAGATCAATGGACAAATATATCGATTTGAAGAAAATATCGAAAGCAAAACATTGACGTTATAATATGGAGGTTTCTGCTCGAAAACATCGATGTTTTTTTCGCCATCCTTACCGCGGGATGCAACGGAGCGATCCCCCACACCGGACGCGCCTTCTCACTCAGCGTCGTCAAAGCGCGCTTTAATTGCGAGTGCATGTCCCTCAGACGGCCCCTGATGTACAGAGCCAGGCACACGAACTGGAAGCAGTTCACCATCTCAACAGTGGTGCACGGATACACTATGCACTCGATGAGCGCGATGCTGGCGGAGGGCGCCTTCAGTCTGGTCCACATGACGTGGTTGAAGCCGAACAGCAGCAGGTAGAGGAGGCTGAGGGCGAGCAGGGCGTTGCGCAGTGCCACACGCACGGCGGCGTAGGCGCCGGCGTCGCCCTCGCGCCCCAGGAGACGCTCCACCGCCGCCACCTGCCATTAGTTCATTTATTTCATTTACTTATTTAACGACAAAAAACATTTGGAAACTGTGGCGTGTATTTGGAGAAGTGTATTCTGTGCACGATTTCATGGATTCTGGGATCCGCACCTTATACAAAGTGAATGCAGAAGGAAATAAGCGATTGTGGCAAAAATTGATAAGAAAATATTTGCTCTCGTGTAATGGAAACTATCTGAAAAGAAAATCAGCTATAGATTTTAGTTGTTATCCCTCATCTTTCCCTTCGTGAAGGGAGCGACGTACTGCCGCTAGAGTATGCAGTATGGTTAATTGGAAGAACTATATTTCCCACTGAACTGCAGAAGAAGTGCACGAATAGTGCAGATATATTTACATCCTTGAGGAAAACAAGGGTCTATCTCAGCATTCTCTCAAAGGATCCGGGAAATTGACTGACACAGGACTGGTGTGTTGATGGATATTGACTGACACACGTATGGTGAGTTGATATAAATTCTCATTAGATACGAGCTCTGAAAAAGTGCACAGAGTGAAATTACATTTATGTCCGGAAGTAAAAAAAGGAAGCCACCTGAGCATTCGCTCAAAAACATCAGAGAAATTGTACGAATCTGAACTCGAGTGTGGATGGATGTGTTGTTATGTTCCTGCTTAGATGCGTGCTTTGAAAGAGAGTGAAATTACATTTGTATTCAGACGTACAACAAGGGGCCACCGCATCATTCTCTGCACGAACACAGCCCTACACACTCCAGTCCGGCATGTCTGTGTAGATACAGGGTTTCCGCTAAGATCGGAGCTCCGAATCGTCGCGACGTTGCAGCACCTTGCGGCAGAGGCGGTCGACGGCGCGCAGGGAGCGCGGCGCCGCGCCCAGCGCCAGGCGCAGCCCCGTGGCCAGCAGGCGCGCCGCCAGGATGGGCACGAACACCACGAAGAAGGCGGTGCGCGACGGCGCGGGCGAGTCCTCGGGCCGCCCCAGCAGGAGCACGGCCGCCGCCAGCGCCCCTAGCGTCGCCGCCAGCGCCAGCGGGTGGGCGCGCCGCGCGCGCGACCACGTGATCACGCGCCCGCCGCCTGACGCCCCCCACGTGAACGGCGCCACGCCCAGCGCCTGCCAACGCACGGCGCCATGGAATTGAGTAGGTGCCTTATGGAGTTACGTTTATGTCAGAAGTAAAGAAGGGGGTCACCTCAGAATTGGCTAAAACCAATCAGAGAAATTGTATGCAACTCAACTTGAGTGTGTCCATTTGTTGTTATGTTTCCGCTTAGATACGTGCTTTGAAAACGTGGCGAGGCTCAGGCCACGAGGTCTGCTCTACCGTCTAACCACGCAAATTTCACCAACGAACGGAGAAAGGTGGTATTTCTTGGGCGATGGAACAAGCGATTTGAATTTAGTTCAGAAGCTTCATTTAGGCTGGAGGATCCTTTACATACAGTACATTTTCTAACCTGGGACAGCCGGTTTTACTTCTCGCCCTAAAAATTCACGACTTTGGTCGGGTTAGAACAGTCCAATACGGTAACCGTTACACCACCGCTGCCGCTCAAGTTGAACAATACCCATGACGAATCTCAAGGGTAATCTGGGAGCCTTAGAAGACCCAAATTATTTTTCAACAAAATCTGTCGTTACGTGTGCCATTTTTAATGTATTTTTTTTACTGAAACGTCCAAGAAAATTAAATGTTTTCAACTCCTTACGAGGGAATGAACAGCGCCGCTAGCTGAGCGGGGAGCCTGTCTGTGGATGAACACGGGCTGGCCCTCCCACGCACGCGCGAAAGAGGGCGCGCGCTATCTCCTCTCTCGCACTCCCTGGGCAGGGACTTCAACATCTCTTAGTTTACATTTCTTTTGTATATTTTTTTACTGACTTAATATGTGTGTAACAAATAATATTGTAACGTTTCTCCGTGGTGAATTAAAACCAACAGAATATGTAAACAAAAACGTTTATTCGGGAACAATCATACACTAAATATACTTGGTCTATTTACAGATATATTACAATTAATAATTTTTCTTTTACACACGATTCCGTTCTCTTGATGATTTATTTACACAGTTCACTCCTTACACACTATTTATTTACACCGTTCTCTTCTTCTTCAGTATCAGCCAGTCCGGTGCACTGTCCACGGTCCACTGCACTTGACCCAAATTCCCTGCACAGACCACAATTCCCCTGCGCAGACCACAATTCCTTGCGCAGACCACACTTCACTGCGCACACCAGGGTCCACTGCACTGCTGTTTACCGCGATGCCCACTTCACAGCTCAGCTTCCACTGCAGACTTCAAACTGCTGACTGCTGTTTCCCCACTGCACCACTGCTTACCGCGATGCACCCTTCACAGCTCAGCTTCCACTGCAGACTTCAGACTGCTGACTGCTGTTCAACCACTGCATCACTCTTCACCGCAATGCACATTTCACAGCACAGCTTCCACTTCGGACACACTGACGGACTGACTGCTTCTCTGCCACTCACTGACGCCTTACTACCCACTGACTTCTACTCACGTCTTCTACTAACTGCTTCTACTAACTTCTTCTACTAACTGACTCGCGGCCGCCGGCAGCGGCGCATTTATACCTGCCCGGCGCTTGTCCCCAGGCACCCGGCACATTCTCGGCGTTTCTCACGGCTCGCGCATAGTCCGGAACCGTCTAGTTCGGGGGGAGGGAAGGGGCGGAAGGCAGATGACGCAATCCGCGCGCAACGAATTCCGGCATGTGATGCAATATTCGTAACAATATAGTTCAGCTTCCGGGTCAATGACCCCCATCTTGATCAGGTTTTTGTCCAGTTTTCCTGATCCATTGAGCAAATACTGCCCCTTGTTTTGCTTCTGAACGAAAATGTAGCTTCACTATGCGCACGTTTTGTTGAACTCTCCTTTTACTTATAATGGTGAGAGTAGAGGTAAGGGCGAGTTGCTATTTTGTTAGCAATGCAGAAAAATCATACTTGCAATTCGTGTACCGATGCAAATAAGATTTTATATCTCGGAAACGAAATGACTATTTTTAAATGTTGCTAATCTTGCGATTTTTAAAAATTATTTTATTTATTTATGATAAACGTTTTCTCATCTTTCAACTATTTGTAGTTAAAATGACGGGAAGGGATTCTGGAACTCAAAAAAATGTGCGCAGATTATCTCCCCTCTACGTCACATACTGTTTTTACTGCTATTTGACTGAACAAATCTAAAGATATAGTGTTATAGAGAATATCCTACCAATTATGGGACCAACTTCTAAACTGGTCACGATACTGAAATGCAATTTTCGCTCCACGATGCGGAATCATGAGGCAAGTAATACGTCATAGACAAAGAAATAGTAGAGATACAGTAATATGCCGTGTTTGAAATGAAGATACTATTGAAATCTGCATCAAATCAGATATGACCATGAATCAACTTTCAGGATCAGAATTACTTAAAAGATACAAAATTGTTTCTTTTAAAATTGAAGATACAGTAGTGACTCAGATGGAATATCGGTTTCAAGATTTTGAAAATTTTAATTTCATTGAATTTCTTGACGGAATCAGAATTCCATCTACCAAGCGTCCTTTCCTTCAGGGAAGTTTTCTTTCTTAATAAAACAAAATCCATTCTTTGACAGTGAGCAGCTTCGAAATGAAATAACCAATGTATATATTGATAATGGAAAATACATGTGTACAAATTTGTTGCTGCAGTATTTGTTGAACAAATTGGACTAGAAAAACATTATCAAGAGACGGTTTGGTTGACACAACTCAGTCTAACTGTCCCTTTATCTACTGTATTATGTGAAAAGAATATGATTACATTAAAGAGAGTGAAGGAATTCCTGAGAAATTCCATGGGAAACATCAGAATGAGTAATTCAGTACACTGGCTTACGAGCAGAATGTCTTTTAAATTAACTGTGAAGAAACGACAGCTTTAAAGAACAAATGACCGATGTATTTGCTGAACGAAAACACCGTTGAATAGAACTAAATTACGAAAAAGTGAAAGATAATATTTTCAGAAAACCCAACTGCAGCTTCGCCACTGAACAATACAGACTTCAAACACACAGGATTTGACTGGTTATTTTTAATTTCAGGGCGCGACAGCTGTCATTGTCAGTATTTCTCTGTGCCTACTGTACGCTGTACATTATGGCTGGGAGGAGTCAGTGTTCTTCCTCCTTCTCTGGATGCTGAGATCCAGCTTGAGATAAGATCGGCTTGCGCTGTTTCCTTCCTCCAGGTATCTCCCCTTGCAGGACATCGCACCAGCCGTGACAAGCTCTAAGCTGCTGCTTGATCTCCCGGTACGTGTCCTTTTTACGTTGTTTGTAGTTTTACGTAGTTAGTAATGTAGTTTAGTGTAGCTGTATGTTTGTTTGAAGTTTTTAGTTTGTTAATTTTGAGTACATAATTTCCAGTTGTTGCTCATTGTTTAATTTGTTTCATTGTAAAATACACAATACATACATTTTTATAGGTTATAATGAATGTTAACAAAAAATGTGGCCGCCGATGTATTTATTATTTTCAGTCTACTAATACCTCGTGTTTCCCTCGTTGAAATGTATTGTTACTGTTTATTCACACCATATAATCTGCTTCAATTAAAAAAAAAATTTTTTTGAAGGAAATCTTCTTTCTAAAATCTTTAATAGTGATAGAAATTCTAGAGGAGGTAGAGTATTCTGTATCTATTCCCACGTGCAGGGATCGTGATTTCTCGCTTTCAATATGTCGGTTGGCGTAAACTCGCCGTCTCCCGAGGATGAACGGCATCAAGTTTCCTTTGGCCAACAAAATCTAATCATTATTTATTAACAAGAAATTATAACTTTGTTTAGAAACACTCATAGAAGAATTTCACATATAGGCTATTTCTGATAAAATGTTCCTTAAAGTTTTTAAAATTAACATGAAGATAGGCCACACCAGCTCCCCTTAAACAAACGCTTTGTCAGTGCAACTCGCAAGCGATGCTGAGTGGCGCTGACAAAGCATTTTTTTAAATGGAAGTATTCAGCCGAGCGGCATAGTTGCACTGCTGTGGAAGCCAGCAAAAGGAAACACGCGTCCCCTCAACACAGTTTTGAAGAGAAGCCTTCACACTTCACTGGGACGCGGTCCTGAATCTGTCTGCCGTGTGACGACGGAACCCACAGCGGTGTGACTCGCAAATCCTTTCCGGCCCCGCGCATTAATAACATGGTCCATGTCCTGAGCTACGCTCTACGCTCTTCGTACCGGATCCGCCGTTTGGTTTTAGGGTTCCTTCACCAGCCACCAGCAGCCCAGTCGCGCTTTTGCGACACAATGAAGGCGCTGGCGCTGGTCGGTGGCTCTGTGTGAAGCGGCACTGTGCTTCCGAGTGGTGCTATTGTAGGCAAAGCATTGGTTTATACGGAAGAATTGGCACGAGCGGTGTAATGACGATTAATGGCGCACTGCCGCTAGCAGCAAAGGAAACATTATCTGCTCAACGCCAGGAAAACACAGTTTTAAAGAACAGCCTTCACACTAGGGCACTCAAACGCGGTCTTGAATTCGACGATCGGAACCCATAGCGGCGTGACTCGCGAATCCTTCCATTCTCGCGATCCGTGGCGCACGGCCGTGGCTGTTAGGCAAAATTTATCACAACATTGACACTCGATATTTCGAAACGGATTTTGATGCCGATTAAAACATCGACTTAAATATTATAAAACAGATGGTATTTTCTCATTCTGTTTCCAATTTTAATTAGAGTTCATAAATTTTATTGTTTGGTCACGTATTAGTGATATGTTAATAATAATATTTATCGAATGTAAAGAAGGAAATAAAAAGTATGGGACATGCGATTTTGCCATTATTTCATTTATTCACTTTCATTCATAAATCATTAAAATAAAACGTCTTGAATCTAATGTACATAATACATAAATATTATTTTAAAGTATATACTGCCGTAAGGCACCTTAATTTTCGAACCAAAACTTTTTACAAGCAAGGTTCAAAATGAAGTTTACCGACATTACCCCGTACAAAATATTCCAAAAATATAACATAAACTTTTTTAAAATATCAATTTTTCAGAAAAATACATCAATCTAAAAAGCATCGATGTTAATACATCGATGTTTCTGATGGAAAATATCGATATTTTAAAAACATCGATTGTTTGCCATCCCTAGCTGTGTATGGGGTTTCTCGGTGGCGCCACATAGTGGCCCCATGTGAAGGCAACCTTTTTGTATACGTATACTTTCTCTTCCGTGGTTTTTGGGGAGAGCCTACCTGGGAGTAGCGTAGTAGCGGTGTGGCGGCTCGCAGCACGGGTGCTAGGGGCGGAGGCGGGGGCGGGGGCGAGAATCCGGTACTCGGCATCCAACCGTCGCACCGCGCCATGCCCCGTGTCACGTACTCAAGAGACCCGGGTAGTATGTGACGCACGTGTTGACGCTCCGAGACTGTCATCGTTTCGCCCCACAGCAAGGAAAACACAATTGAGAGATTACTTGCGTAGACAACGTCCCATTTGATATGTATGCACAAGAAGGGAATAAAAGAACTATGCCATCATTGCTTACGTGCTTAAGGATAGAAGATTTTTTAACAATACCTTCTATCCTATTGCAAGTGATCAACAATTAACGAAATTTGCTTTCTTCACATCGCTGTTTAAAAATAGCACCATTAAAGCCTTAGATCAATTGATGTCACTGCAGTGCCTCTTATAGGGAGATCCTAGGGTTCAAGTGCCGAAGGCAGTGGGATTTTCGAAACTAGCTTCATAGCTAGGTCGCATTCAACAGATGTCACGGGGAGAATTCCAGCGGCTGGCTGCTCTAATCGGTATTTTTCCATGGTTTCTCCGATCAACACCCGGCGGGTGCTGGAGCAGTCCCCTAACAAACGGGATACGGATCACGCGCTATATTTCCTTCCTCTTCTTTGTCCTATCCTCAGCCTATACTTATAGACACACTTTCATGCGTTACACTACCACACATAGCAGGAGCTTAGAACGTATTCCGGCTGGGGCGGTGTCCCGCTAGTGGGAGACACCTGGTTGGGGAAAACCCTGTAAGCCGACTTGTAGGTCGGCGCCCGCTCTTGCCATCCAGCGCGGAAGGTCACCGTCACCTTCCACGATAAAACATGCACTACACGTACGGGACTAACGATCTCAGAAGGTGACGCGCTCGGAATCACTAATCAATCAAATGTTCAGAAATTGTAATTATTGAATTCATTTATAATTTGTCTCGTTAAAGCATACGATGATATTTTCTGTAAAATATATTTATAAAATGTTTCATAAAACGTAAATTTTACAAAATCGAGCTTGCACATGATAAAATTCGGAGCTTTTCTTAATCGGGCCTCTGTTCATTTAGGATGAGAAAAACCCAACTGGAGAGATAATCGCAAAGCTCAAACGAGAACAAACTGATCCATTTTTTTAAAATCTCTGGTGTTTGCACCTGGAAGCAGGTTACGTTTAATGCCCTGCACCGAAGTAACAAAAGTGGTCGACCCTTCCCTCGACTATCCAGAGGGATTTTCCACATGAGTACCAGAAGTACCTCTTGTTGTATGTTTTCATCGAACATTTGCATTAGAATCATAATCCAAGACGGGAGATGGAAACATTAATGTTATACTCCGATTAAAACAAGAGGTTGAGTTGGCAGCAAGAAGTTGGGCCGATGTTATCTAATTAAGAGTTTCGTTAAGACTTAATGTTTCATATTGGAGCTCCCAATTTGATAACCAAGTCTCAGCTGATCATCTATCGAATTTATTTATATTTTAATCGGAGAATAGTACATATTATTCCCCGCAAGTATCGAGAACAATTAATGATAAATTTGACAGTGTAAAATACATTTGTTTCATTAAACTTTTTATGTACGTTTTATAAAAATTCTGATCGTGAGCAACAGATATTAAAGAAGAATATATTGAATGAATAAAAAACTATCGTTATTATTTTAGCTAGTTTTCTGAAGATTGTGTAAAGTTTTAAAGGTAGGAATGGCAGAATTGACAGAGAAAAAAATGAAGATAAATTTGTACATTTATTGAGTTTTAATCTGCAGCAAAATCTCGAAATTTATAATAACGAATATAGAGCAGTCAGAGACAGCGGGTCAAATATTTATCATTACGTGATTACATTCAAATGTTTACAGTACACGTATAATAAATTATACGAACATGTTAATGAAGTAATATTACTATTTTTATAATCGTTTACTTCAACTTATTGAAGAAAGAACTATACCAAACACACATTTTTAAATTTTAGAAATAACTGTTATTATTAATCATTTCATCAATTATGATGAAATCGGTACATTTTGCTTTAAAGTTAGACATACACTAATAATACCATATCTTAATATCAAACATAATTTTTACAATTACGTTCTTGCGACATTTAAAGTATACGGTAATTACAAACATTGTTGAAAGTTGCCGAGATAAGTGCTTTCCGGCGTGACAGCTTGAATTGCCATAACTGCTGGCACAATCTGTAAATCATGTCCCTTCTGCGCTCAACTCAGTAGAAATAAAATTTGGTTGTAGTTCTCGTACAATGTAGAATGTGCAGATTCAGTACCTTCATGGGCTTTCTGGACGTATGAAAAAGTATTATGAAATTATGGAAAGATTCTGAAATGATGGTATCTTAATAATCTTTTTACGAACTCGGTGATAATGCAGAGTACTATTCCATTTTATTGAGAAAGAAATAAAGTATTTGTGGTTAATGTAAAATCTTCTAGTTTGTTATGATTAGGCTTAGTTCTTTGCAAGTAGGGAAATTATTTAATTTGTATTCCAATCAAAACAGCGCATATTGTCTCGTACATTCACCAAGGTTTTTATCTTATTCTCATTGTTATTGAACTCCTGCAAGTGTATTCTATAGAAGATGTTTTCTTGACGTTGCCACGTAAGGTATGCTCAAACCGATCGATTTTAATTTCTCTTAAGTGAAATGTCGAGGGAGTAGAAAAAATATACCCTGAAACTCACCTGTTTTCGCTTCAAGACATCAAGTGGATAATAAACAAGAATATTTGTACTCAGATTGCAATGAAATTATAGTTCTAGCAAGTGTTTCATTATGATATTGCCAGACTTGGGTAAAATTAAAATAAAGCTCAGCAGTAACAATGATAATAATTACAACAACCATTCTCGTGCATTTGAGAATGGGTACTAAATTTAAGTAACTGAAAGAAACCAGTGAGTGTAATGTTTTACAACAGTTATGCAATAATGTATATAAGTAGCGTACGTTTATTAATTATAGCGAGTAAAATTGGATACAGTTCAAAATTCGTAATGAAATACTCTGTTTCGATTTTAATTAATATGCGGTTGTCGGTGGGTTGAACAAATAAAAAAATATATACCAATGTATTGCACATTACAAATTAATCCTCATTTTTCAGCTGCCTTTACACAGAATACTCTTAGAAAACTAGAATCAAATACTCTTCTCAGAAAACTTTAATGCCAATTTTTCCAACTTAATATCTTCGTTCTATTGTTTTTAATAGATTTACATGCTCAAGTGTTCATTTGAATTCTGAAATAAGAATTTCAGAACTCAGTCACACATATATTATAGTTCAACAAGTTAGATTTTCCTTTTTGGAGGAGGGTCATTGCGAATGATCGATCTATACCTAGGGCAGTTTGCAGCTTAAGACCACCCTGCGAACTGATGATTGGAGGATGGAGTGAAGAGCCTGTTAAGACACTGGCGCTTCTAGTCATCACGGTCGTCGTCTTGCTATCCATGTTATCAATTTTTCCTTAATATTCTTTGATATTTCTTTTACTGTATAAAAGTGAATATTGTCTAATTGCTCAGTGAATCGTATCGACTACATTTTTTTCTTCGTTCTAATTTCCTTCCCGTTGGAGGGCAAAATATAATAGTGCTTTTCATTGAAGATGGTTTTCCTTCACACATAATTGTTGATACAATCAAGTCCGATACACCATTCGTTTCACTAGTCATCTGCGTAACTTAATTTTTAGGTTCTCAAAATATTCATGAACTATAAACAATTTTTTTGTATGTTTTCTGAGGTGTCTGGCGGACACAAAACATGATGTAGAAGCAATAATGCACACTAATCACTATATTCTTCAAAATGAAGTGTATTGGCAGCTTAATTTACAACAAAAACAGTTAAGAACTACGCATACACTAGAAAACATACAATACGCATGCCGAAAGTTTTGGAAGGCACAGTATTATTAAGCAAGATTACTAGACAGCTGGAGTGACTTTGAGGAACGGTTATCTTTTATTGAACGTCTTTCATTCATTAGGTGTCGGTTGAAGACAGGGCATGCGCACGCACACGTTGGGGCAAGAGGGAATCAAGGAAGGTAAAGGGTGGGGGAACCTCTCTGAAACGCGAGAATGAACAGGCGGAGGCAGCTTTCAAAGTTGTTCATCTACTATTCAATTCGAAGTCACAGGTATTCACTTTATTACCCTCTCCTATATGCTCTACGTATATATCGAATAATATACTCAGTAAAGAAAGTAATATAATGCCTCAGAAAATCGATTTCGAGAACTTAGCATCTTTCAACTTTACATGTTTTCCAATTCCATGATACCCTAAAAGAGTTTTTTTTTAAAACGTCCGTCCGTGAACAACACCATGTCTTAACTTTTCCGGGTGGTAATCGAGTCGATGCCTTCACGTGAGGCACGACAAGGGATAAAATCCAATATTTTACTCGGCACTGGAACTTGAGTATTGATTTTAATATTGTGAAATTTCTGGAAATGCGTTGTAAAATAATGTGCGTATTTTATACGTGCATTTTTTGTAGTGAGCTGTTGATACCAACACCAAACAATATGTTCCTATATCGTGTGTTATATTGTAAACAACCTTTTGTCTGTAACATGGATTAAATATGTTCCCATCCTTAAGTTATTTTCGACAAATCCTTTGATTTGTAAATTAAGAGGTACTAGAATATAATTCACAGACTAAATAAGACGCTTACAGGAATTCTGTGCATGAAATTTGTTTACTACGATTCTTTTCGGTTATCCAAGTTTAAAGATTAGGGTAAGTTTCCTTTGAAATATCATGCCGTACCTCAAACGGGAATGAAAATTTGCTAAACATTCATGAGCTGATTGAATTTGACTGAATTCAGAATGTGTAGTATATTTGACATGTTTTTTGTGTTAAATTCTTTTAAATGGAACTCCCACTTGAAGTTTTTTGAATTGAGAACCAAAATTATCTCGACTTCAGCCAATGTTTCAAATTCACATTCAACTCTTACGCAACTATTAATTGAAATTGAAATCTTCCCTCCTTTATTTACTATAATTTGTTACAGACAATTTAAAAAAAACGTATTCAACTATTTACAATTTCTTTGTCAATGAGCAGTAACGATAACTGTTTTTCAGTTTCGAGGGCATATCCATGTATAAATAAAAGAGAATATGTCTATATCTGTGGCATATAGATGCAAAAACTACTCGACTGATTTCACTGAAGTTTTCACTTTGTTCTTATTAGTATCGGGAGTATTTAAAGAGTGGATTGAATTAATCGGACGTGAGGGGGCGTTGTTGATGATGCCTCAACCCAGGAGGGTCACTTAATAGGTCGGAAAACGTCCTTATTTGAAAGTAGTGGTGGGGGGAACAGAGAATGGTGGGGGAGACGGAGAGAGGGGAGGTAGGTCCGCCATCATCGCCCACCCTGGTAAGTAGCGCTGTACAGGGGCTTTTGCGAACTAATTTTAAAAACATTGAAAGTTTGATTTTGTTCGTTACAAGTACAGTTATACAACATTTTATTTTGGTGGTGTTCGCTTTCACTGCTCTTTTGCGTAGAAGTGGTTGGTTATTTTGGTTTTTTGCTAATTTTGAAGAAAAATGCCGGAATGTTGGGTTTCCAATTGCCACAATACCTGAAGGAGAGTTACGGAAAAGGTTTGTTTTTTCCAAATGATCCTGAACGGTAAGTGAAATTAAATATTTGGCATGATTCGTTTCGAATGGTTTCAAATTATTCAGATATTATTTATTTATTAATATATTTACAAATAACCAGTGGCTAATTTAAATAACATCAAATTTTGCTCACATAGTATAACTGCGCAATTTTAACAATTTATAACAAAGGCTCTTTAACAGTTCTTCAAATAACAAAATCAATATAATCAAAATAACAATTCGTTAACGGTTCAACTGGTCAAGAATTAACATTCTGCAATATATATATTGTGGCGTTATGGGATTGTGTAACCCCATAACACCACCGTCTCGTATGTATGAACACCCACAGGCAGCGAGGATAGCAGGCGCGGAAAGCAGAGTTTCTTAAACGCGCGGCCTGGTATCCGTTGCCCGTACTAAACGAAGGCGAACTAGCGAGCAACGTTTTCCTTGTGAAAGGTTGAGAGAAGGGGGAAGCAGCCCCACCACTGAGAATTTCCCCAGGCGTCGGACGATAAATACGCGATCTCTCTTTTCTTGCAAGCGGAATCTCTCTTTTCTTGCCACCACTCGTCGAGTAAGCAGCATTTTGATCACCGATCGCCGAGCCAGTAGCATTTTGATCACCGCTCGCCGAGTCAACACTTTCGTTAAACATTAGTTTAGATATTGTTTGCCGCTGCAACGACTACTAGGTACGGGTATTCGGCGTCGAACAGACGTTCTAGTCAGTCGTCCGCGAGATAGTGCAGATAAAGTAAAGTAGTCCTTCAATTAACGACACGGTAAGTAAGTTACCCGTTGTGAGAGAAGCATTGAAAGTTCTGGTTAAGCAAAGTAGAAGTAGCAATGAGCGAGGAACTTGCACGAGTATTCAGTGAAGTGCAAGGGACATTTTCGCAACGTGGGCGTAGTCAGAGGCGCCGGTAGCGAAGAAGAGGAGGCCGACTAGGAAGAAGAACGGAAGAGGACGCAAGAAGACTGTGTAGACGGCAGAGGCGAATCCCGTCTCTTAGGACGCAGAAGCTGGGTCCGAGCGACGTCGACGCAGAGACCAGCGAACGACCATCAAGGCCAAAAGTGGGAAATCCACGAGATAACGGTTAGGGCGCGGAAAATAGGTCAAGTTCACGTCGGCAGGGAAAAACTAGTATAGGAAAGTGTTAAGAAAGTGAGGACACGGGTGGCAACAAATTGCAGTATTATAGTAGGAGACATTTTGATGCGCTATTGCCTGCATAAAACATTCTACTTAGGACATTTATTATTCTGCTATTTTCAGACACAGTTAAATTGTAAATGAGAGTTGTGCACTTGCACACAATTTTGTTCTCTGCATGTAATATTTTGAAGCAGGAGATTGTAAATTGAATTTTTGGTTTCATGTGCAATGTAATTTGAATAGCATAAATTTAGATATAATTAATTTTCCAAGGGAATTCCCAGTGAAAATTAGGGTAATTGTTTCAGAGTATCAATTGTGGAGTAAATTATGTGTTCATTCATATGAATGTGTGTTGTAAAGGTTTCTATTTGTGTTTTGATCATTCTTTGTAAAAGTGTGATTCTATATTCTTGGTTTTTGTCATGAACTGATGCCACTAAAAGTTTATGGGTAAATTATACGCTAGTTTGTGTGCAATTTGTGTTATTTTATTGTGTCAAGGGTTCAAACCTTTCTCGCACCCTGTGAAGATCCTGCTCCCTAGATTTTTAAGCTCGCTTCACGAGCAAAATCTTGATAACACGCTTATCGTTCATGCGTGCTGCTGTGAAGGTGGCAAGTTGTGGGTGTAGATGGGTTAGTTAGAATATATAAGTAAGTTAGGCTTCTGGGCTATTTTGTTCTTAATGTATTGAAAACGATATTTAAAACATGGTTATCTGTAATAACTGCAAGATATTTGTATATCTTAACCCATGTCAAATTTTCACTGTTAACCATAATTGATTATCTTGATTCTATTTCTCCCCTAAATTTATCTTGTCCCATAACCATACAATTTGTTTTACGGACATTAACTCTCAAAAAATGCATGCCACTACGAAATCGTAAGTCACCTGGAGAAGATGGAATATATAATGAGCTCATTAAATATGGAGAAAAAACCTTGTGCATAGAGATAACCAAACTTACTAATAAAATTTTAAATGATGCAACAATACCAAAGAAATGGAAATCAAGCATTCTTATCCCTCTATTGAAGAAAGACAAACACGATCCAGATAATTACAGAGGGATAAACCTCCAAAACAGCTCATTTAAAATCTTCACGAAACATTACATAGCAAACACTCTCGTGAATATGATAGAATGGAAAAAACAAAAACAGGGTTTTAGACGCGATAGATCATGCACTGACGCTATTTTTATCATCCGACAAATTGTGGATAAAAGCTCTAGAATTTAACAAACTAGGTTTCCTATGCTTTGCTGAGCTAAGCAAAGCATTTGACTATATAAAGCTAATTGATGTCATTATGAGACTAATTGATACCTGCATCGAAAGGAATAAGACAAGGGGATTCATTGAGTCCATTATTATTCAATGTAATAATGAATAATATTATAAAACAACTAAAAACAAGAAAAAGATATAGTATGGGAAAATATAATATACATATCATATGTTACACAGACGACACATTGTTAATAGCAGAAAATGAAGATGACTTACAAGGATTACTGTACGAGTCCAGAAAACTTTGTAAGAATTTTTCTTTACAAATATCTACCAAGAAAACGAAAGGTATGACAATTGCTAAGAATCTGATTAGGTGTACATTGGTGGCGAATAATCAAATAATAGAACAAGTTCTAAAGATGGAGTATTTTGGAATAACTATAACAAGCTCAGGACAAACGGAGAAATAAATATAAGAGCAAATAATAAAGAATAATAGGATCGCTGTCTCAACTACTCAATATGGTATAATAAACATCTCAAACAGGACTCGAAGGTTAGAATATATCAATCAATAATTAGACTAATATTAGCATAAGAAGGAGAAACAAGAAGCGAAACGAAACGTACCCAACCACTTTAGGTCGCCGAAATGAGAGTTCCGAGAAAAATTACAAATCACACACTACTGGATAAGGAAAGAAACAGAAACATCAGGGAAGAATGCAAGATTAAGCCCATTACGAAGTGGGTAGCAGACCGAAGAAAGGAATGGAACGAATATATTGAGAGAATGGAGGAGAAAAGAATCGTGAGGATTACTGGGGATGAAAGACCGAGGGGAAGAAGAGAAGTTGGCAGTCCAAGAGGAAAATGGAAAGACTCGTTATAATTCTTGGAAATTAACAAGTCTTAGACTTTTAAGAAGATGAAGTTTTAAAGAATACTTTTATTGCATTCTATCTATATAATTTCAGTCAAATGTGAACATACTCCATTTGGTGGAACGACGAGAATAAAAGGGAGTATTATGGCACAAGTACAAGTTGTCCAATGTTCGAGTAATGAGAATAATTTGTATGAGTTAATCACCAATTATGTCCCTCAATTTAGTTTCGCATCAATGTGTATAAAAAACAGACAATTATGAAAATCTTTCCTTAATAATAATTGTAACAGGTATTGAATAGGTCTTCAATTATTAAGTAATTCTGGGTGTATGATCTATCTGTGGGTGTACATCTGATGTCCATTTAGCAAATTTAAGTGCTTTTGAATATCAATATACAGGTGAAACCGACAACTGAAAACTGTGTTCTGAGATAAATCAAGTTGAAATAAATTAAGTTCAATTTTTTTACTCAAAGCCTTTTGCTAAATTTCACTTGTATCTTGTAACATGATTTAATATCCAATATTACTTTTATAAAGGGAAAATTAGGTTTAAAGGTTAATTTTTTCCTTATATTTTTATAATAAATTAGTATATCCAAAATGGGCATGGTGATTTTCTCTTGCATGCAGGTGATGTGTACCAATGGTAGTATATTATAGGTGTTAGCATGATACACATTCTGATTTGTGTGTTGTTTTACATAATGTTTGTGAACAAGAAAATTATCTAAAGTGTGTAATGCATATAAATCTGAAAAAATTGGAATTTTGGAAGATAACAATTTCATCGTCTGTGAAGCTATTAATTTTTAATCCAAAGATAATTTTAAGGTTTCACCTTTTAAATGCACATGATGTAATATTGTATGATAAGTGGTACAGTTCGGTTACAATGAATGTTTTACAGCAGTAACACGAGTTTCACATTGGCCGGTGTATATCCCCTTATTCCAAATAACAGGATTTCTTTCAGTATATTCATACTATATTGCTATATACACATTTTTAATTAAGAACTTTAAGAAAATTTGTTAATTTGAGAGCTGTAACAAACCTATTCAAGATTCATATCTATTTTAATTTGTGCATTACTAACTTATTTTATATCAGTAATCAATCATTTTTGTAAACTTATTTAATATCAATAATATTAAATAGTAAACGTATTAAATGCCAGTAATTTTATACACACAAATTTATATATTTTGCAGATTAATATACGTAGTAGATGACTTTATGATGAGATTAAATTGTTTTGTGAATAAAATTGTGGAAATTTAAGTTTGATGATGATATTCATTTATAAAAATTATCAATAATTTTCATTTGTATCATAACACTTCAGTTTAAATTTTGATTACTTGAAAGTTCACAATCATGTAATGATGCCTGCTATTTTGTTTTGATAATAAGACAATATTACAAAAGTAATGGTCACTAGGTGTATTTTGACTATATTGTAATGCACCACACAGTCGCAATTATTCGTATTATGCGCCGCTGTGAGTCACACTATAATAGAGGGGGGTGCCATCACACTTACGGTGCGATGGTCGTTTCCAGACACCAGGATGCATGCACTGAATTTATTTAGGAGGGAGTCAAGCGTATGCCTTACCTGTGATCTGGGCACCGGCGTTGAGACATCAGGGGTGGGCACCCTGGGCCGAAGGATTGCATTTGCTTACTGTTTATAAATAATACACCTTTTTTGTGATCACCCTACCATAATGACGGGGACTCGTTTATTACTACAGAAAATTGTCTCTTTTACATTACTGTTCCTTCTAGTGCTTTACTCTGGTTATTGACTAAATGGGTGTGAATATTTACAGAAAATGGTGATGATAGAAATTCTGCTAACTCGCTCCGAAAGGATAACACGTCCAAATATCGGCTGGCGGCAGCAGATGACTCGTTGAAGTACCATGGAAGTCTCCTGTAGTCGACAGGAACTGGACGCCTGGCTGAGCTGCAAGGCGTCCACGGTCGTCCGCGGAATCGAAGCGTCCGTTTTTTGATGCGCGGGTCTCAGGTCGTCATACGTCGCCTGGACCGCATATTATCATTGGCAGTCGAATAATTGTGCTGCACCACCTCTCGTGTACTTTATGGGTGTTGCTCCTAGTGTCCTAGCCCGGCATCCGGAATAAATTCCGATGCTGGAATAATGGCTGGTAGGACCTGGAGACTAGCTATCGCTTTCGTCTGGCTGTAGTCGCCGTTGAACACGAAGATTCTAATAGTCGACCGCTCGCTCCAACAGTCTTTCTCCCATTCTCAATCTTTTCTAGCGCCCTTCGCTCACCCGATTCCCGTCCCACCCTTCTCGCAAAATGCCCGTCCTATCACGTGCTTAGCGCGAGGCTTTTTATAGGCTAGTCTTCTACGGAGCTTCGTGATTTATTGTCACGTAGGAATTTCTGGTGGGCTTCTCTCGTCTTTTAATGTGACAGTTCCGGTAGTCTGTCACCTACAGTCACACACAAAGGTGGAAGGGTACGTTTCGGGGGCGGGCGCTCGCTGGGGAATACAGGGTTAGCGGCGCACACGCAGCTGCGCGTGTCGAATTGTGTCAACGGCGCTCTTCGCCTCGAAATATGTTAATAAAGCGTGACACAAGGTTCGCGCTTGCGATAGGTCTTTAAGACTCATTGCGATGGGTCTGTAAGACTACATTGCCTTGCGCATTAATTTATACGTAAATTATATTCTATTTAGTATAACTATGTCCGCCATATTAAAAATTTGCTAGATAATTTAATAGTTCCTTAGTAGATAGTTCACGTCCGTCCTCTATTTCACTTGGTAGAATGCTCTTCGACGCTTATAGGCTGGCGGTGGGCGAAAATGGCTTCTTCTTTCTGATTAATTGCTCCACGAAAATAAAAGAGTTCTCCATTTAACATTGATATATACTCTCTGCCTCAAGCATTTCTGAACAAACGCGCTAGGCAACCCGCCGCACCGTCAAGCATTGAGTGGGTTCGTTGCATATTCTGCTCCTGCCATTGCGAAATATTAGCTGGAATTTTATAACCCAAACTTGAAGAAGTCTCGGATAAGTAAATATATTTTTTGTATTATCGTAAATCACACAACCACATCATCTTGATACTTTGTAAAGAATGTTATTTAAAGGATAATTATCGAAAAGTAATCGGAAAAAAGTTGCAAACCTTTTCCAATAAACACTTTTCTAGCATTGCAGCTCAGCATAGATCTCAGGAAGAGACTAAACGACAAAATTCAACATTCCCAAAAATTTTCCACACGATGCTTATTTTCGAAACGTCGTCCCGCGAATTCCTCAGAATAGTCAGTAAAATACAAGGTATTAGTAAGGTAATACAAGGTAATATTCAGTAAAATAAATCGTATTTGTCTGGCTTGGATGAATTTCTGGATTGTCTAATAAAAACTTGTCTACCTGCCTTCATACACCCGTTAACTCACATTTTCAATGCTATTTATGCACAGGAATTTCAAAACAGCAAAAATTAAGCATTTTTTTTAAAAAAAGGGAATGAAATTGAAATTCAAAATTACACACCATTTTCTCTTTTCTCAAAAATATTAGAGAGGCTTTTCTGTATGCGAATGTAAACGTTCCTTAGGAAAAACGAAGCGTACACTCACAACGCTATGTTAGAAAATCAAAATGTACGGAAACTGCCATTTGTTTCTTTTCTTAAAGATGTTTCCTCAATTGACCAAAATGAAGGACCTATTGTAAAATTTTTAATCTTTCGTAAGCTTTTGACGATATTGACCATAACTTCTTGCTCTATAAGTTATTTTTATATGGAAATCGTAGTATTGCCCTTGTATATTAAACATCGATCTCAAAGAGTAGAAATATTATTGGCACAAACGAACATTATTTAGTTGTTTCCAATTCTTTGCCAATTGAGCGCGGGGTCCCGCAAGGTTCGATCTTAGGCCCTATCCTCTTTCTGTGATACGTAAACGATATGCCCTCGTAGTTATCGAATAAAAAACTGTTTCAATACATCTTTGCATTTCAAATCAGTAATTGCATGCTCAAATGAAAGTGAATATGCAATTAGCAAATGGTAAGGCAAAAAAATTTCTGGGTGGCCCAATTCAAACCTCAAATGCAATATACATACAACAGAGTTAAGCACTAAATTAAGTTATGTTACGCAATCCGAATTCTTTCAAATTCTATCACTCTTCATGCAGCTCCTTGCGTGTATTTTGCAAATGTACATTCCCGCCTGAGATATGGCATAATATTCTGGGGAAGCCTATACTACAGTACCCAGTCCTTTAGGCAGCAGAAATAAAATTGGAATAATGGAAAATGCTATCCGCGTGATCCCTGCAAGACTCTCTTCATTGAGCTTGGAATCTTAACATTGACATTGTCAGATTTTTGTCCAAAGTCTTATTTACGGGCGGGAACATATTTTTATGTAATTCTGCTATTTATAATTACAACACACGTCGTAGAAATCACATTCATCACGTGTTAATCAGAAAATAACTATTTCCGTATATTATGATTTTCTAAACCCATGTTAGCGATCTAAAAACACTTCATATTTACTGAGAATGATTTACCTTTAATTACTTTATTTTAATATAATGCGATCTGTTACGTCCTTACGGTAGGTGCCACGGGTATCTTTGCACACAACTTACCGGAGAAGGGCATGGAATCAAGAAGAGGATTACAGCTTTAAGGGCGATGCGCGACGGGTCAGGAATGTACACCATGCACCATCCCCTCTTACGCGGGATTCGAACCCATAGTCCGGACGTGATGCATTCTTGGGAGCGAATGGCTCAAGTCCCTGCGCCATGCAGAAGTGGAAGAGGTGGGTCGTGATCGAGTTGGAATATACATGGAGTGTCTGAAGCGCCGCCGTCTTCGAAGGAAATTGAAGCCAAGTTTTGCAGTCCTTCTGAGTAATTGTTCAATATAATAAACTAGTGCTATTTGAATTTTATGAAATACTAGTGGACCCGACATTGTTTCGCTATGGCAGTGTGTTACACATCACACCCTACTAATACGTAGTATTGCTAATCACGTTTTACGCTACGCTGTGCAAAAATTCTAATAGATGCGACTTTCTCGCAAGAATGGCTGTTTTCTATGTCCTAAATTTGAACATGGTTGTCAAGTACCCAATAGTCAAAACTTTCTCCCTCAAATTTGAGCATGCGTTCGCTATGATACTACCTCCGAGAAATTTAATTTACGTGTCCAATATTCAAGTAATAATTCCACCCGATATTTTACAATCGCAAGGGGGAATACAGTGCAGTATTGAATGCAATGAAGATGCGCTTATTTTTTACTGTGCGGCGGGTTGCGTATATTCAGGGGCTCTTTTGTCGCCATAAACAAATAAATCATCAACGCCCCCACACGTATGATTTTATTCAAACCAATATTTAAACATTCCCATTACTAATAAGAAGTGTAAAGATTTCAGCACAATCGGTCGCGTAGTTTTTGTCTATATGTGCGACACACATACTCATATTCCCTTTCATTTACATATATAGATATAGATAAATCGAAGTATATGATAGAAATCAGAACTAAGAAAGAACTTACTTAAAAAATGTAATTGTGGTCAGATTACTTCAATTTTTAGTTTCTTGTACATGCCGAACGCACTGAGGGCATTGTGAATATTATTATTCTAACAACTAATATAATTTAAATGCTGTTAAACGAAAAAGACAATATAGAAATAAGATCTGATACAAACAATACGTCGAATCAGTATAACAACAGTTCTATACGCCGCCATCAGGCACTTCTCCTTTTGGCTGCAAAAACACGCCGGCCCCTAGCTCTGCGAGCGTGCACGGAGGGCGTTGAAACCATAGGGCCAGCCACTCTCTGAAGTATGTTCTATCTCGGTGGTGGTGATTCATGTTAGTTGGCAAATCCCATCATGCCGCAACACCTACACAAACGTCCGTTCCCGAGGCCGTTTTCGAATCCGCGACCCTTCAAACAGAGCACATCTGCACAGAGGCACATCTGCCTTCGCGATCACGGCTACCTGGGTGAGCGACAAGTCACGTTCTGGTCACTTATGGGTTTCTAATGGGACCATACCTGCAGTCACTGGGTGAGGTTAGGGGCCTGCTAAATCATATAGAAAAAATAAATTTAACACAGTTTATTAAATAAATTGACTCCAATATTAATAACAATTTTTATTAAAATGCAAATAATTCATTACAATCACATATATTTACAAAATGTCCACAATCTGCGCACATTTCCTTGAGTTCCTATTTCTTGAGATTCAAGAGGAGCGTGAGGCTCAGTACATCAAATCAATTAGCTAGTTTGTCAAAGAGAAACATTTTTATTAAATGGGAGCTTTATCTAATAACAACACTCGTTGCTGTCGTTTATTCATGCATCACTTGCATTTGTAAAAATAGGGAATATGAATTCTGGAGCTTAAGAAAACGTGTGCCTATAATACGTATTTACATCATGAACACACGTAATATTCTGTAGAAAAAAAGCAGGCCATGTTCTGTGTGTACTAGGGCCTGTGGTTCATCACACTCAACAGCATCGCCTTTTAAAGAGATGCGCAGGCAAAAATGCACTCATGCCTGTTTTTATCTCGAACTAATTAATTCACAATAATGAGTTTAGCACATACACTTGATAAAATGGCATTTTATTTTTTTTAAACTTTCAACAACTGTGAAGCAATATTTTTTCTAACTAATTCAAATTTTGATTAAAGTTTTCTCAGAATCCATGAGTGATCTTGAAATTTTGTTGCATAGCAGTAGGATAAGTAAAGAACATATGAACCTATTTTCATTTAAACCAACGGCGGAAAGAAAACAAAATTAATTCATTGAAAAGAGTTTTTCGAATTTAGATAGAATTTTCTAAAGTACAGTATTTGATAAAATTCGATGTGATCCCTAAAAGAGCATTTAATTGATTATAAAGTACTAAACATTTCAGCGTTTCATCATTAATAGTTTTCGAGGAAATGCAACACCGACGAGAAAAAGGATTGAAACGAGACTTGTTGCCTGCACCAGACGTTTAGAGACCACGCGGCGACGAGCAACGTCTCCTGAGATTTTTGATTAGGTTCGCCTGAACTCTTGCGAAGTCTCTTCAAACTGTGGGCTTCTGGTGGGTTGCTATTTCGGGCATTTGACTCCTCTCCCGCGTACGGGCATGGGGATCGGGAATCTAGGTTGTTGGTGGACGGGTTATTTTGTTCATGGAGAGAAGGGTTCTTTTATTCTGGTTTTGGATGACGGACGTGGTGGGGGGAGGGGAAGAGGGTGAGAGGGAGGAGGTGAGCAAGGGGGTGGAGAAAGGAGACTGCGTCTTCAGCTGTGTCAGCCATTTTTACAGTTTGTTAGTAGTTCGTCCTTGCCCTCTGGCTTAGGTGATAGGAGGGGGACGTTGGAGGATATGTGAGGGATGCTTTTTCCGGGCGTGTCGGGGTGGGTTTCTGAGGATGTGGTGGTGAAGGAGGATTAGGTTTCGAAATAGGTGGTTGTTGGTCAATTTTTGGATTTGGGCTCTTGCGGAGATGTGGCCTAAGCATCCATTCACACGGAGTCCTCCCTGCAGTGCTTCCGAATGGTGGGTCTGTTGGCAGAACTTTGACTCCAATGGAAGAAGGCACAGGAGAGGCGCAGAAGCGCTGCTACGGCGGTTGGAGGCGCACTCCCGCTGCCTGCCTGGCGGCGCCACGCCACGCTAAATGAGGGCCTTCTCTTTCGGTCTGTCGGAAGCGCCACCGAACTTATTTCAACTGGCATGCGGCCGCCGGCGGCCACAGCGGTGACTCTCGAATCCTTCCTTCCTCCCTCCCTTCCTTGTGTGTGAAGGGGGCCCGGCGCTTCTCTGTGGCACTGCCGAGTGGCTATTTGTGAAGGCTGTTTCATTAGCAGTAGGGCCGCACCATATCATGACATGCGGATAGCCTGGTCGTGGAAAGCTTGGTGGGTGTTTCATAAAACAGGGAAGGACTCACGTCGCTACACGTCTGGTGCAAGGATAACTAAAGGTGGTTATGCAACTTGACCAAGACCTAATGATCCACATAGCAGACCCATGAAGGTGAGTGACCTGTTTTATCATTTTCATTCGCTCTCATGCTACCAACAAATGTGCGCATTCAAAGAGAATTGAAGATTGAACGCTGTGTTCTAAAGAAGTAAACTGCACGCGTATGTTAGTACTACTGATTTCTTACGTTTAATAATCCAATAAATGTAATCTAAGATAAATTGGTTTGAGGTTATTATTCTGTATTGTACGTAAGTTTTTAGGTCTAGAAAACCCACTAGCTGTTCGGCATAATTAGTAAAATGACAAACGTCTGGAATCTAAGATGCACTTCCTTGTTGCTGTTTGTCAACGAATTCTCTTGTTCTATGAAGTTCACAAGCTTGTGGTTATGGCGAGTCCAATCAGTAATAAATTGGCTAATTATTAGCCTTCCCCCACTACACATTAAGCAGTGTTTCATGAAACCAGATTTAATGGATTTAATGATTTAATGGAGCAAAGGTGAGTATAATTTTTGACAGATTAATTTTGACATTCATGGTAGCGCCATCTATTAGAAAAAATACGTTGAGATTTCTGATTGTGATTTAATTTTGTCACAAGAGCAGCAGAATTTGTTATTAGATAGCCATATGAAAACAAACTCAAACGAAAACAATTGTATTACATCCCCCGAGATGTCCAATTCTTCGCAGTATGGCCATGAGAAAGTAACTTCAGATGAAAATAATATAATCTTAACACACTCGCAAAACTTGTCAGAAGAAAATCATGGAGTAACTGAGCATAATTAATTGAATATAAGTAATTACAATAATATTTTAAATTCTATTTTATAATTTTAATTCATTTAAAATATTTGTTTAATATTTTGTATTAATTTTTAGGTTGCTCTTCTGAAACACCTTCAAAATCGAAATTTAAATACCTTCGGAAGAAACGGCACATTCGACGAAATACGGGTAAATCGTATGTAACAAAAACGAACAAAATTATTAAAAACCGTACTTCTACTAAATTACTAGATTGCAAGCTCCAGTGCAATCAAAAAGTTACAAGAGAAGATCAACTGAATAACTTCCACGCTTATTGGAAAGAAGGAACTTAATTACTTCGCAAAGGTTTTATGAAATCGCGTATAACACAGGTTCCAAAAAAACGTTCTTTCGGAAACAATAAGAAAATTCGAAAATTCACAGCGTCTTACTTTTTAATAACTGAGTCAGACAGAGTAAGAGTTTGTAAAAACTGTTTCATATTGACGTTTGGTGAGACGAACAAGTTCCTTAATGTACTATTGACTAATTTATGGAATGATCTACACAGACTTACTAATTCTGAATTGAGAGGCAAAACAACACCGACAAATAAAACAAGTGAAACAAGACTAGAGGCAATACGAAATCATATTGGAAATTTTCCAGCTTATGAGAGCCATTATTCACGGTCTCATACATCGAGAAAATACTTGCGATCGAATCTGAATGTTTCCAAAATGTATAAGTGTAGGAATAATATCCGAAACGTATATGATTGAGACAATGGTATCAATTGGCAATAAGAAAATCCGAGAGAAAAAGAAAATCACTATAATCATGTTTATTGCAGCTTTACCATAATAATTAAGCTATCTATGTACAGTTCAGTGAACATTCGTAGTTGGTTTTTGGAAAGAACCATTCATTGAACTTTGGTGTACCAACGATAGGGCGAAAACCAACAAAAACACACAAATGGCTCATTTCTGCAAAACATCTGTAGAATATTCTAAAATTCCATCAGCTCTCTGCCCCGTCCCACATGGTGAAGGACATTCGTAGCGAAACTCCAACGGTCGATTTCTAAGACGGGGTCTGGATGCGGTTTCTTCGAGACGTGGTTTCAAACCAGGACTTCGCTTGCTAGAACGAAGTTCGGGCGCCATTTTCAGACCGAGGCTCGAGACGTGGTTCGCAATTACAAACTCGTCAAAGAGAGGTTTGAAACCGCGGCTGTAGCTGAAAAGTGACTGGGAAAATGGAGTACTTTCAGCGATTTGAGGAGTTTTGGCGGAGAATAAATCTCCACAGAGCACTGCTTCCGCGAGAGAGTGTCTTGCGGGATCGTAGCAACCCTCTCTTAAATTTTACAGAAAAAGAATTTTGAAGAAGGTATCGTTTTTCAAAAGAAACGACGATTTACTTGGCGGAGATGCTGCGACCTAGCCTACAACTCCAAGACAGAAGAGGCTTGGTGTTACCAGTGATACTCCAGCTCCTGATAGTTTTGAGGTTAGTAACTGACGTTTCACATGTATTTTCTATATTTTACATACTAATTGAATGCGGATGTAGAAAACCATCCATCCAACAATACAAGCCAACGCATGAAACTTGTATGGTGTCAGTTGTTATGTATAGAGAGAAGAAAAAGTGGCCGTAACCTGTCTCCTCCTCACCATTTCAAGATTTAATCAAGGAATATGCTAATACTGTTACTAAATCATATGTAGCTGTAACCATAATTGACATATACTTTAGATATGCATTTCATAACATATCTAGGTATGAATAACATGGTTACATGTGTCTATATTACATGGACATTAAGAGGTTGGGCTTCGATTGTTATGTAAAATCATATTCATAATGCCAGTTTCAAAGTTTTATTTTGCATATTTGAAATTGCCATTTGATGTAATTTCATAGTTATGCTAAATTTCATTGTATAGTTAACGATAATGTAATGATCTGCATATTTTAGGGTTGGTATTATTTCCCTTTAAATTTTTTCATGCAAGTGAAACTTTCAAAAATGAGAGGATATTCTCTTTTTATTTCTGTCATTTCCTTTAATATGTTGCTCACTCGCAAAGGAATTATCATGCAAAGCTTAAAATACATTACATACAGAACATTACAACTGAAGCCTATTGACAAGTTTCCTGCTTTGCAGGAAAAGGGCCTCCCTCTCCAATCCTATTCTTAATATGAAAACAGGCTATAAATTGGTCATTAGGTATCAACCTTAATATAAAAACATTCATATAGAGTATCAGATAATCTTAAACTCACATGAAATTAATTTTGACAGAATATTAATGGCCCTCTTTCAGGTTCATATTCAAGTAAACAGGACAATCATGATTTAAATTCCAATATATTTCAAAATCTTGAACTATAGTAAATGATAGGATGACATTTGGTAACAATGAAGTGAATACATTTGTCCTCCATAATTAAAGAAAAGATGGACATCCCAATGCTTGATGTTTGTACATATCTATCTTACATAGGGAACAATAGCCCTCCATCTCCATATACTGACCATCTCCTATGCCGTCAACTGTTGCACCACTTCTGTCTACCTTGTTCAAAGGTCAAATACACACTGATAGGAATTAATATAGTATTTAATACAGATCTTCAACTGATGACGTAAATATCAAAAGGAAAAACTACAAATTTTACCAAAAGCTGTACCAAAATAATACCTGAAAGGCTGCGGCATCATTATAATGGTTCATTGGCAATGGATCCCAGCATCCCTGACACCATTTCCTCCACAGGATCCAAATTAAAATTTGAGGGAGGCCCTCCACCCAATGTCTTATCTCAATCCTTACGGCATCTAGCTTCTCTTTCGTTGAGATTTTTAATCGCATCCACAACCCTATACAGAAATATAAGTACATGATATACGACTCTTGAAAGTATTAAATATGAACTATATAACTCTTTGATTCGGCATGCGACTTATATGAGCCGCACAGAATTACACAGGGTGAGTTAAAGGACCTGATTCGAAATGTAAACCTCCCGAAATACAAAGGTGAATCCCTTAGGATCTAGGATTCAACAATATAATCTTTTGTCACTGGATGTTGAAAGGTTTTACAGAGGTCGACAGAAATTTGGGATGTCAAGTTTTATCAAGAAAAACTACCTTTTGCATGCTCTGATGAAAACTTTGGATGTAGAATTTAACGGCCTTTTGCCACAGACAGAGCATATACTTGCGAGAGCTGCTGGAGAAAGGCGCAGAAGACAATGCAACGGACAATTTGAAGGAATAAACTCTGTAAGAGGAAGTTCATCTTCTCATTTGACCGTTAAGTTAAAAATGACTAATCATTGGGTTTTATTGGAAGGACCCGTTAGCCAGGAGGGGAGCAGATGACGCGTCTCGTGGCACAGTGCACGAAGGGGTACGCCATCGCCTATCTCCGAAGAATTACACTGCTGTTTGTGAAAAATTGCAACACCCAAAACGAATAATCAGAAACGCTTTCAAATCGGTGGATGTGAAGAACAATGCAACTAGGAGTATAAGAAGATGATTGTAGAGAAAGTGCACATTAGCCTAGCAGCGCCCTCAATGTGACCGGACAGTTCAGTGTTACGCCACACTCAGTAGCTGCAGAGTGTAGCGTCACGGCTTGGCAGCAGCAAGCCGAGTGCAAGGTAGAGGGTTGGTGGATCTGAAAATAGACGCCCAAACAAAGAAGGGACTTTCCGACAGGAAATGGTCCGCGGGCCAGGCAGCGCCAGGGAAAGGCTCTTTCCACCGCGCGGGGGTGGGGAGTAGTGACGTAGGAGGTCAGGTGACCTGAACCTATAAAGACGCCGCGGCGAGACGGCGCGAACGGGTAACGTTTCTGGTTTCCTCGTGGCTAGACCACAAAAACTTTGTCCGCCCAGGCTGGTGAGTAGTGCCGATGGCACGTGGTTGCTCGACGAGTTCGGACAGGGTGATGTGTTCTTCAAACACATTAGGGCAGATCGTCAATCTGCCGGGGCATACCAGGTGCCAATTTGTGAGACGGCCTCGCAGGCCCGTCGTAGGCGTCGCCGCAAGGCGCATGTAGGGAGAGGAGGGCTGCAGTGGTAGCTCTGGCAAACCGCCTTAGAGTGAGAGTTGTAAAAATGTACATAGTGTAAATAAAACTTGTATATACTCACTCGTGTCTGTTTCCTTGTGGTGTAGATCACTACACACGACGTTACAAGAGCCATCGAACGACTTGGAAACGAGCAATCAAAGTGCCGGTTTGCGTCGTCGAAGTCACAGGACGCAATAATAACACGTGACGGAATTCGAACGGAGCAGACCAATCTGACTCC
Organism: Gryllus bimaculatus; assembly: GCA_017312745.1. Classification (NCBI taxonomy): domain Eukaryota; kingdom Metazoa; phylum Arthropoda; class Insecta; order Orthoptera; family Gryllidae; genus Gryllus; species Gryllus bimaculatus. Next base: position 1,288,869 of record BOPP01000221.1, on the reverse strand, counting down.
GGAAAAGGGATCTACCGTACCGTAACATTGCGGCTCTAACGCAGCCCACTGCTAGGACAGTGATGCGTGTGTGGAACCAAGGGATAGAGGGTCGTACGCGGCGACGAGTGGTCCACACGGGACAACCTCTCGTCCGCATGGCCCATGAAGGTAGTTAGTAGAACTGTGTTCTCGATGTGGATTGAAAGTGTGTAAGAAACTGCAATACATTGCAGCAACAAGCAATTCTTTCCATTGGTAAGCGTTTGAACATGTAGAATATATGCAGTACTGCGTAATACATTTCTTCCGTATTTAATTTTATTTCTATTTCAGTTTTCCTCTTGCGAAGAAGGACCTTTGCGACGAGTGGGTAAGAAATGTCGGAAGATTGGGTTTAAACCAACGCATTACCATGCCATATGTTCTGACCATTTTGAAGCCTGCTGCTTTCTAGCGGGTTATGTTAATAAAAAACTGAAACCTGATGCTGTACCTACAACGTTTGAAGTACCAACACGTCTGATTAAGGTATGTTCCGTTTTTTCCCTTTACTGTTTGTAAGGGAATGTATGAGGTATGAATGAATGTATGTACACCAGGCCCAGCTTTCAAATTAAGTTTTAAACAAAATGTGCTACAAAAAGCCACATACATAACCTCCAAGCATCTCTGCTATAGCATGACTTATTGTTGTGCACTATAAATATTTATTTGTATTTTATTGGAGAAATGCCATAACAATTTTTTGAGAAGCAAAATGTTGAAATAATTTTACTATACTGATCTCTCATTTGCCTTTTAAATCATGTTATTCTTGAAAGTATATCAATAATCCCAAGTTGTTATAAGTTATGTGTCTATTTATCTAAAATGTATATCTGTATTGTACATGAATCTTTGACATCAAGAATGTTTCAGTAAAATTATCTTATCAGTAATGCAGTATGTCACTCAAGAAAGCATTTGAATATAGATCCAGTCTCTAGACTTAGGGAATCTGGCTATCATAAGTTTCTGCATAAGCAGTACATTTTATAGAGTGCAGGGATCGCCTAAGAAAAAAACGTGTGCAGAGATAGTTATCTCAATGAACGTGTATTATATAATTTGCTATTTGTGTGTGGTTGTCGAAAGAGCGAAAACCGCCAACTGCTATGCCAGTTATTTCGGTAGAAGATGGAAACCTCGACGAAGAGCAAGCATTTTTATCATGTGGAAGTTATATTTTGACAGAGAATGGTTACAACATTTCAAATAATCACAAGTCTAAGAAAAGGAAACTTGAATATGTCATTCAGCGTAAAGACGATTGTTTGAAACGAGTTAGGAAGCGACTTTTTCTAACAAACAGATACTGTAGTGCTTAAAGTAGGAAGATACTTAGCCTAAAAGAGTTACTTCTTGAAATGCAGAAGGGAAATTTATTAAATATAAAAAGCATGCGGGTATGACTAATGAATTCTCGGGAACTGTTTGATCGGATTAAAAATCCAACCAACAAACACACTCCAATAACTGTGCTCAAAGACTATTTTTTTATTCACCTGTTGGCTACAGATTTATTGGAGATCTTCAATATTCTTTGCCCTGCAATTGCACTATTCGGAGATGGTATAATACTGTCTATGGTAGACCGGTTTTCTCAACAGAAGATCTCGAAACCCTTACTCAGATGGTTAAAGGGTCAATTTATGGGACAGTCATATTTGACGGAACGTCCAATAAAAGTTCAACGGAATTGGACGGTTCAAAATTTGTGCACCTTCAACAATTGCATTACGACTGTGACATAGTAGGCGAAAGTAGGCATTGGAGCTCATAAAAATAAATTCAGAAAGACCGCTGTTTGCGAAAACGACAATCAATGATATTCTAGTTGAGTGACAATCGGGGATTTAGACCGTAATTCGGTGCAAATTAATATATCACGTGCGTCTACCCAGTACCATGCTTATTCCCTACCTTCATTCGAGTATAATGATTCAGCAGAATGCCACTCCCAAGACAACAGCTTTTTTCGCTTCTTCTCAATAAGCCTGTTAGTTTCCAAAGTCAGACGTGTGATAGACATTACAAAAAATTCCTGCGATAGCCCTGAGGAATTGGAGAAATTAGCTAACAAGCGCCTTCAACAATCGCAT
>BOPP01000221.1:1225568-1276968 GCA_017312745.1 Gryllus bimaculatus | reverse complement strand
TTTGTTTATTGGGAAATCTATTGAGGAGAGATTTTGCCTTCAATGGTGAAAAAGAGCGTAGAGTAGGTCATTATAGTTTAAACCTTCATGTATTTAGAGGAAAGGACGAGAATTTAAGATTTTTTTACCGTTAGATGTTAAAATGTTCCTTAGCCAACCCCATAGTACAGGTCATGAAAATCATATATTTGCATTTTGGTATTCATGTAAAAAAAAAGTATAAGATTAATCTGCAAGAATTTGAAGTAATGATGAAGTAATTAATTACCTTACTGTTTTAATTGAAAATAATTAACGTATTGTTAAAATACCAAAATGAGGTATGTAAAAAAAAAATAATAAAAAAAAAAATAAAAAAACAACAAAACCAACAACAATTTATGTAGCTTCATATTCTTTCAAATCATGGTAGGGGTATTTGTAATTTTCTTTTACAGCGACGAATTAATTGCTATATTTTGATCCTGTTAGTTTTCAGTGGTTTTTCTATGACTGCAACAACGCCCAAAGCTCCTTTAATCAAAAAAAGATATCAGTGAACGAAGCCGAGCAACACATAAATATTGCATATGTTCTAATATTTTTGTGGTATTATATTCAGTTTGAAGAGAAGAGACAGATTAATCAGAATTCTTAGAATCATCCTCAACAAAATACATTGTTAGATCACAATTGTTGGTGGTTACTGTTTCTAGAGACTTTAGGGACCATTTTAATTTTAAAGTTGAATTTACAGTCGTTTGTGTCATCGAGAGCATGTGTAGTGAATATTATTTAAAGAATAAACCAATAGTATTAATTAAATCGTGCCATGCTTCTAACAAATGCCAGAATTCAACTGCGTTGTGTGGAACATTTTGAAATGGTGAGCCAACAAGTTGCTTGCAAAATGTGTAACACAATATTAACAACATTTGTGATAACATCACAAATTTTTTGGACCCCACTATTGACAACACAAAATTTGAAAACGAATTGTTATTAAGAGTATAAACCCCATCTACTGAGGTAAGTTAATAAACACAAAGTTCAATAAAAAAATTTAACAAGAAATTCACAACAACAAATTTACTTCTTTCAAAAAACTCGGCCAATGCTGGTCCCAAGCCCAGGCTCTCATCTCACAAGTGATGAGAAGGGAGGGGGAGGGTACACCTCGTAAAAAAACCTGGTCCATCTGGGTCCGTGGTAGCACCCTGGAGGGCCTGCCTAGGGTTACTGTGAAACCCGGTCAACGGTCTCAAAGCGGAAGAGGATCTTAGCTCAAAGCAGAGAGAGCGAAGAACCTAATAGAATAAACCAAAAAAATAATAATTTCGACTAACAATCCATCTTATTTGGAATTTACTTCCTCCCATGTACAAGTACAATTTCAATTGCAGAATGAAAGTCCGCCAATAGTAAGCACTACCCCAGGTGGTAACTCGGAAGAGGAATCCACCATTGCAGTATGCAATGCATCGGCACTAGGGTTCTGGGGAGTCCCAACATCTGCAGTAAGGGCGTCCTTGGAATCCTTCCAAACTCAAGTTTAAAAGGAAATTCTTCGCCGGCACCTTGAATGTAAACTCATTACTAAAAACTGGTAAACAGAAAGAACTTGAAATTCTCTTAGAGAAGCATGAAATACAATTTTAGCAGTGCAAGAAACTCGCATTCTTGGACGAAAATGTTACAGAAACCAAACACCACAGAATTTTTAAAGGTAAACCAGCAATAAAAATTATGAAAGGCATGCCAATAACTTGGTACCGCTTTCTATATTCATAAAAACTTAGTAGATAATATTACGGAATTTAAAATCCAGTTCAGAAAGAATTTCTCTTTTAACAGTTAAATGCAAAAACAAACAGTATACATTTGTTAATTGCCATGCCCCAATTAATGATGACAATAAGAAAAATCCGAGTAAAGTAGAACGTTTCTGGGAGCTTCTGAAGATAATGATCAAAAAAATCCCAAAATTAAATGTTGTGATAGTACTGGGGGATTTTAACGCACAAGTAGGGAAGGAAAAAAGCTTTTCGAAAAACAGTAGGAGAATATCCAGCCCATAAAAGAACAAATAAAAATGGGTCAAGATTATTAATCTTTGTAAAACTTTTCATCTGAAATTAATGTCAATGTCTTCAGAAATTACACAAGAAAAGCAAAAACTTGGATATCTCCCAATCACTGCTAGGAGTTCCAGTTAGATCACATGGCTATTTCTCAAAGAATATTAAAGAGATCATGAATGTAAAAGTAACAAGGGAAACAGGGAATTTGACTCTGATCATTACCTTACAAAAAATTAAGCTGAAACTCTCCTCCCCGCAAAAAAACAAAGTACCAGCGAAAATTGATCAAGTATAACACAGATAGGCTCAACATCACAAAAGAAGCAATAAAGAATTTTCAATAAGAAAATTAAATTAGCTAATTTAGGGAAGTGGAAGAATTATCTACAGAAATCAACAGGGCCACAAAAGAGCAATTGGGACCATCATATCGGCGCTGTATTTTTTTTTTGCGGGAGAAGTTTCCAGCTTAATTTTTGTAAGGTTAGATGATCAGGATCAAAATTCGCCTGTTTCTTGTGACTTTTAGCATTCCTATATAAATCTGTAATATTCTTTTGAGAAATAGCATGTGATCTAACTGGAACTCCCCGACAGTTATCTGTGATGGAGGAGGATATAATAACCAAGGTTTTTGCTTTCTTGGGTAAATTCTTTGAAACAGGTTACATTAATTTCAGGGTGTGAAAGAGTTCTGTACCAAAGATAGAGGTTAATCTTAGACCCATTTTTATTTGTTCTTTTATGGGACTGAATCTGCTACTGTTTTTCGAAAAAGCTTTTCACGTTCCCTAATTTGTGCGTTAAAATCCCGCCGGAACATATCAGCAACATTTAATTTGGGGATGGGTGTATTAAATTCCACTCATCAACCTGAAGCGTGCACCAGCAAGAGAAACGCTATCTACTCGGTTTGGATTAACGGCGGAGGACGATGTTTTCTTTAGAAGAAGTTTCTAGCAATATGACAGATTGGCCCAAGATAAAGAACGGACCGACATAACCAGGCAAGGAAAAAAACATAAACCAAAAAATAAGAATTATACGTGTAAATGGTTGCCTTCTGGACATTGTAACGTGTTTAGAAAAAGAGAATTCTTTCTGGAACTGGGATTTTAAATTCCGTAATATATCTGCTACATAAAGATTTCCCTTTTATGTGAAGTATAGAAAGTCCCCTTCGATCAATTTAAAATTGCCCCAAAAAGGGAAAGGCACCGACCCTACGCCATAAGTGTGTGCAGTAATGACACTGTGCATAGATAGGGCTTTATAACTTGCTGAGTCTTTCGAGTATATATACACTTTTCAAAACAACATCTTCTTGATGCATAGAAGGAGTTATTCGATTTTTCGTGTTTAAAGAGACATTTATAAATCCGTGCGTCGAATCATTCAAGAATCGAGTGCTTATCATGCACTGTGTCTAATAAAACTATCGTTCAAGAGTTCATGCGTTCTATATCCACTAAGGCGCCCAGATTTCAAGTTCTTTCTGGAGTAAATTGATGTCTATTTCTAACGCACAGATGAGATTACTAGTTAAATTATAGAGTTAATCATATGATTTTACATTAATCTAAATACTCCAACACGCTGTCGGATTGAAGAATAGCCTTACACATTTTTTTAACATTATGCATACAAAGCCGTCCATGTGTAACCCTCTTGGTGTGAAGGATTCCAAAGCGGAAAACACCCTTCCGACTGACAGACTCTGGATAAAGAAGCTCCCCCAAGGAAACCATCTTACCAAACCTTCATTGAAAGGAAACTTTGCAGACCGAAGAAGCCCCAGTAGTCCCCACCCTCGCTATAACCTCGAATGGCGATGGATTCCTCTTCTTCCGGGAAATCTAAAAAAGCAATAAATATCCTAAAAAAAATAAGCCAAGCTGTACTACCGAGCCTTGGAGAAGTAGCGCTATTACAGCGGAACTCTTAAAATGGGCTCAACCAAAAAATTCATGCTCAACCCTTCAGCTTATGTTTGGAGAACATCTGGGAGAGTGTGAAAGGGTCTTCCACGTAAGATTCGTGGCGAAACCTGTTTGCATCTCCGCCTGCATACTTCTTGCGAACTTTTGTGCTATCATTAGGAGAAACATAAGAGGTGACGTAGGAAAAGGTCCCAAAAATATCCGAAAAGATAAGATTACGGAAATATAAAATTGTCATAATTTCCGAAATTATTTATTGTTTTTTACTAATCCCTCCTGTTGTGCCCCCATGTTAGTCTTGGGGATTAGTTTCTTGGCTCCAGCGTTTACTTCTCACATGCCAAATGTATTTGTTCCGCAACCGAAATAACTAGAGATTCTCTCTTAGCCTGCCGTTATTATGAAAAACCGGTGGGGATTTTGACAGCCGGAGACGAGCGTCTTGATTAACATCGGCACCCTGAGTAGAGAGCGCGCGCGCGAGCGCCTCACAGAATCAGGTGCATTAGCTCAGAGATTCTACGGAAGAGAAGGAAGCCCACAAGAATCATGGACCCAGTAGTTTTTGTACGACCAGGAGAATTTATCTTCCCAAAATCCCCCTCTCCTTCCCCCTTCAAAATCACTTGTGGAGTGATGAGCCCGAGGCTTTGGGACCAAATCCCATTGGCGTAGTTCTGTGAAAAAGTGTGACCAAAGGTCCTTGTATGTCCTAAGATCCTTAGTTGAAATTACCTATTTATCAAGGTGTTGAAACCTTTGTTGTTTAATTATCTAAACTTTTTACTAGCTACAGTAGATGTTTTTAATAAAATAAACTATGACGTCTCATAATCACTCAATTTCGTGTTTCTAAAATTCAGAAATTTTGTCGGAGTAGTTTCAAACAATAATGAAGAACCAATCAGGGCGTCCAAAAAATTTGTCGATGTAGTATCTAAACAAATTGAATATGTATCTTGGTGTTTACACATTTACTGCAAGCAACATATTATTTGGGCCCATGCCTACCATATTCAAAATGCGTTGCCACACAACGCAGATTAAATCCTAAGTTGTCTCAAAAGAGTTCTCGGCTCTATGTCCCTAACGAGGTCATGCACGACTTTAATTAATACTATTGAACGCCTTCTTATAATTAATAATTATACCACACACGCGTTTCTCATGAGCTATACGAAATCTACTCTCCCCCGAGTCGAATTTTAAAAGTTAAATAATCCGTCCTAAAAGTTCTAGAAAACGTTGATAAGCATAACACTACATCAAAATGTCTATGCATATCCCCCTAAACAATTGGAAATTTTTGTTAAGAGAAAAGATACATGCTAAGAATTCGGGAGTCAAGTGCTGTCTCTTTCTCTTTCGTAAACTGTAATGTGATAATACACAATATTGTAATTAAATGAAACAAACAATATCTGGCTCAATATTCTTAGGTCAAGTAGCTCGTGATGGTCTTTGTTCTCTTTAACTGTTTGTCTGGAGAAAGTACGGCTAAGAGACGATTTCGGTACCACCCCAAAAAAATTAACTAATGGATAACGATAGCTTGATTATGTTTGAAAAAGTGATAATAAGGCAGGCTTCGGTGTCATGTAAATGAAGGGCGGTAACTGGGGTGTGGGCAGTTCATAGAAAAAACACTGAACCAAAAAAGAAAAGATGGATTCAAAAAAACAATATAAAGCGATTTAGTCACTCTTGAGTTACCATGGGTTCAAACAGGACCTAAAGCACTTACACAAATTACTTCGCCTAGCCTAGATTTTGTGACCGATTTGCCATATGACCCATTGGATAGTCCTCACATAAAACTTTGTTGTGTGATTTTTTTTTTTTTATTTATATTTTTTTTTTATTTTTAGTATTCATTTTGTTCCCATATGTTTTATTTATTTATACACACCCGTCATTTTTCCCTAAATTTTAACAATCTCGCATACGAAGGAATAGACAACCATTGGTCCGGTTTGTTTAATATTTCATTATAGAATTCCCATAGAAAAAAACACAAGTTGGTATGGACCAAGATAAATAGAGAAATAAATTATAGACTAGGCCCTTGCTACAATTCATTTCTACTTCAATATTCTTGCAATCTTAATCTGTTAACTTTTATTTACAAATTACCAAAAATAGTAGCAACAGCAGTTTATTAAGTGACTATAATGTCATAGCACTTGCATACAAGAGATTAGTTGATTGGACAGCTATAAATATCCAAAGTATTTGGGAAGGAACATGATTGAATAAGATAATTACAAAGAACAAATTCTAAGTGGGCCTAGAAAAAAAAAATATCGCATAAAAATGATAGAATCGGGTACACCCCAAACTAACAAAATGGAAAGTCCGGATTGTCTCAAGCTAAAATATATATGAAGAGAGTGTGAAAACCGATGAATAAATCCACCACGGCGACATCATGAAACATCCGCTTTTCACCATACGAAGGCAAAAAGTCTCTATGCTAAAAACTTGAAGAAACATTAACATCCTTACTCTTAATTCCAAGATGATCCCATCCCGAACCAAAGTGGTCTCTTTTCTCTGCCCCCAGACATGTTAGTTATCCTTTGGCCAAAGTGAGATGCTTAGTACGCTGAACTGACTTACTTAAATGAATACCAATTTAGGAAAAATATTTCCTTGCCATTTTTGGGATGTATGCCTGCCCTAGTTACATAAAATTACCTTTAGAGGTGTTTCCTTCTCTTAGACACTTGCTATTCCTGGGTTCAAAAATATATTCGGGTATATTAAGGTCCGGTCAGGCCGATAAAATATTGAAGGAAACCTTCCTGTTAGTAGTTGAACGGTATTTTATATGTGATAGCGGAGTAATTTGTTTATTAAACCAAAGCGATAAAGAGTCCAAGCCCAATTTGCATAAGAAAAAATCCAATTTCTAATACCAACTATTACCTGTTTGGTTATGACCACATAAGATATCAATAACCCACTTAAAGTTGATTATACTTGCGATGACGAATCCTGTTATAATTTCTTTATGTGAAACATAATAATCTCGTGTAAATAATAGAAATATAGACCTGCTATTGGACTGTTTTTATTTCGAAAAGTGAATAACGAAACACTAAGCGTGGAGCGTCTAATTTTGTTTAGAAATTTAATTATGATGATAAAGATATGAACCTTTTCATGTTCTCTGTGATCCAAAGCTCGATCCCATTGTGGGCACGCTGAATAGCAACATTCTGCTGAGTAAATAGATTAGCGAAACGAAGATGACACTAATGATTGCACAAACTCTAATAGAACCGTTGTAAATACCGTAAAGTGCGTACCGAAATTTCTGGTACAGAGAACATGCAGTCCAACATGTTTTCTTTTGAACTGCTGCGATTACCTGCAAAAGAATAACTTTGTTATGCCGTGATGAGGTAACCGAAAAATGGGCAGTAGCCTTCTGGGATTAAAATATTGGAATTGGAGTTCTTTGCAATGTTTTTGGACTAAAGGAGAATATTCGAATTTATGAAGTGTCACAAAAAATGAATAGCGCTTAATTACTTACCCATACATTTTCCATAGTCTTTTCAGTCGTGATGAGCCTACGCAAATTTGAACAAATTGTAATGCGTCCATAATTCAACTTTAATAGTAGTGCCCCTGACAAAAAGTGTTTTTAATGACAGCAGAAAATCTTATTGTTTAAATCGTAAAGAACCGAACAATTACTTTGTAATTATAATGCGGAGTGTGGTGGAAAACATGCATTGAAAAATTGCATGCTATTGTTTTTTCCTTCGTATCAGGTGTGAGTGTGTGGTATTCTTATTAATAATTTGTATCCCCTTCATATGTTCCAGACTTTGTGTGTGTTATATTCTTAATTAATAATATAAAAATTATATCTCTGTATAAAAGATTTTGTAGTTAATTAAAAATAGGTAACGAATTCAAGCCGCGACCAGTGCTACCTCACCATTTACCCAGCACGGGCCAGGAAAAGGAAAAAAGCCCCAGACACATGACCAGTGAACTCCCCTGGAAATTAGAGATTCAACTAAGAAAGTATTTATTGAAGAACATCAAGTCGATACATTTACTTGTATATATATGCTCACAGCCATGTGTAAAGAGATGAAACAAAGGTTATGTACATCTAATGGTGAACAGGAAAGGAAAATATTAGACATAGGAAAAGGACCCAAGAGTCAGAGATCAAGCAACAAATTGTAACTTCTGGGAAAAAGTGGCTCCAGAACAAGATATCCCTAACCTTCTATGACGATGAGTTTAGGTTTTTCTTTGGGTGATCTAAGAGCGATGGAATAAGAACACTTTTTTTAGGATAGCGCAATCTCAAGCCCTACTTTTAACAACTCTTTTTTTATAGTTACAATAGCATTTCTCCACGATATGTATCATTATCAAACCTGGGCTTTTTAGGTTGTTCTATGCTAGTATAGCTTCTAGGCGTAGCACACCAAAGATTGTGACCCAAGCGAAAGCAGGAGAAAAAAATTTACCAAATACTTGAATATTGATGAAGGAAACGCTTGGAAATTTGCCTGGTTATTTCTATAAGATGATATACAAGTGATAAAATAATTGCGGTACGGAATTCTTAGCTCACATCACCATTTCTCCCTGTGGAAGCAAACAACCCACGTTATTTATAATGATTATAGATTACGAGTTATCACTGACCCCTCATTTTCAAAAAATTAACCGCCATCAATGGCCTCAATTTGTTTGAGAGAACATAAAGACATCCCCTTACTGATTTAGATAACTTAAAATACGAAATCACTTTTAATAATGAACGAAACTTAATTCAGAAGTTATATTATAGATTCAATGTGAGCACATTCTTCATATTCTGCCCGAAATTGAACATAAAGTATAATTTGTATCCATGGGTACATACCTTTCCCTAATTTTCTAGAAATTTGATCCTTACACCGCCTTTAACATTCTCCAGCTCTTTTCCAGGGCTAAAACTTTACCATGTAAGTAAACCGGGAAAAAGGATCCCACCCTTTAATGTAACCATTTTTCAAGAAGCTATGCCTTCTACTATTTAATGATTAATTAGTTTACAAATTAAAAATTAACGAATGCATTTTTAAAACACGTTAAAAATTAATACATTACATAATACGATTAATTCAGAAAGTTTAATAGATGCATATTAATCGAATAAAAAATAATCGATTACTATTTAATAATTGTCCATTCCTAATTCAGGCTGATGCACGGAAAACCTTGAGATGTATCGTGTTCACCTATTTAGAGAGGAAAAACAAGTTTGATTTTTTAATGCTTTCAGAAAAATTTGGCAGTAAACATCTTGCACCCAGCCTTGTTTTAACACTCATTTTAGGTAGCAAAAATGAAACAGAATCTCGGAATGACAAAGTTGAGCATTTCCTGGTAAGGTAAGGTCTCTACAATATCAACGTAGGTGGAGTAAATCTAATGGAGAGAATGTCACTTACTCCATCAATAGCTAGAACAAAGAAATGGCCTTTTAGAGTAATCTTACACATGTTAGATTTAGTACTGTGCAAAAGGTGGGTATTGTATAAAAATGATTGGCTACATAGAAAATCTTCAATAATCAAAAATGAAGACAAAATAGAAAATGGAATAAGGCCAAGGACTATATGAAACAAATAGTTGCAGAGATGATTGTGTTTTTGTTAAAAATCAACGGAAGAGAAAGGCACTTCCTTTCAATGTTACGAGATCACACACAGCGGGACAGTAACTGGTGGAATCCAGCAAAGATGCAGAAACAACAAAAGACCTCTGAAATGCAAGCAATGTAACACTTTTTCCTGCATCACTAATTATTTTCAGTCTCCACATCACAGAAATTATGCTGATTTTCGGTCAGGTAAAAAATTTGTTATTTTTTAACAGATAACTTGTCAGTGTCATAATTAAATTACATATTGCGTATGTTGTAATTAAATTTATTTAATGAAAAAAATAATATATTTTATCAAAGTTAGGAGATCTTGGAAGTTGAGGAGTTGAACCCACTGAAAAGAATGTAGGTCAATCAGGAAAAAATACATTAAAAACGAATTAATAACTCGCTTCTACACAGCAGGCGACAGCGCACCACACTCGGAATTACTTGGCACGGAGCAGCTGAATTCATGTCAGAGGCAGGATACGATTCAGGGCCGTATTCAAAGTCGACACTTATTTTTGAGGAACACTGAAGTGTTTACTTATTCGCGTTTTCAATTCATAGTCGTCACTTATGTGTTTTCTTAAGTATTCACTTATTCCTTTAAGTGAGCTTATCTGTACCCTTATTTTACAACGAGGAATAACAAAAGATTTTTATGAGTTTTTGAAATTATTGAAATCAATACGGATGACTGTATATAGCAAAACGCAATTTCAGAGACGTGGAAAATCCTTTTGAAATGCATAGACAAGAATTTAAGAAGATATATCATTTTGACAAGGATACGGTTGTAAATATTAGTATCTCCGTTGCTCACTCACAACGTGGGCTTGAGAAATAGAGGATAATAATTATCACCAGTCTTAAAAATGCTAATGGCACACATATTTAATGCAACATCGTTTCAGTTACGTAATTTATTGATTTCAATTGCAGACCATCGGGGCGTATTTAGTTGGTTATTATACGAGGACCATGTTTTATAGGTTATCCTTCATATGATGCATTGTGATTATTATGCTTTTATTTTTTTTTCAGTACAGGCGTACGAATATCGTACGCCCATAATTATACTTACAAATCTCGCAAAATTGGAAACATTCTACCAATAGTAATTATTCGCACAGGACTTCGCCGATCGAAGCAACGAAACGAAATTTATAATTTAATTTCTGTTGATAGTCTGTCGATCAAACCAGATGCTCTTCATACGCTTAGAAGAACAGCCAAAATTGTAAACAAGATTGACACGGCCTTCCAGATTTGTATCTAGTAACCAAAAAAGCAATGTTGCCAGATATTATGAAGCGAAATATTGCTGGAGTGCGACTCTCGAATAAGTGGGGTCTATGAATACGAAACTGTCATAAGGGTTCACTTATTTTAAGTAAATGCAAATCCCCGATGGAAAACTGTTTCTGCTGTAGCACGACATTGGTGAAAATCTACTGCTATTTTATCGAAATACCACGGAATGGAACACCAGAATGGGCGACAATAAAATAGGCGGTTACTAGTTGTATTGAAAACTGGGTTAGAAAGTTGTCAGCAGCACTCTAGAACTTTGATACGATTAGAGTGATGGTCAAGACAAGGAGCGTACGCGACAAAGCGATTTAAGAAGTGCTAATGAATAGGGACGTCGAGCTTTCCTTAACGTTTGTAAGATAAAAGGAATCAACCAGTTCTGTCAGACTACGCAATAAAATCTGATTCAGAACTTTGACATAAAACGTAAAAAAACAAATACATTTAAAAAACGCCGGGAAGATCCGTATTAATGCACGCGCAGAAACACTGAATGTGAAGCACGCGACGTGTTTTTATTGGAAGAACCCTGCCGTCAACTATATTAGAACTTAAAGGGACGTCGTTTCCCATGTGTAATTTTTAAAACGAAATTACAACTTATATTCTTTGTTTTTTGACATAGAATAAGGTGAAATTTGGAAACTTCTTTCAATTATTTTAAAATCACCTGCTTTTTTCTCCCAACTTCGTTGGTCACGTCTGTCTAACAGCTGATTAATTCTTCGCCAGTATGCATCAGAGAGTACCAGCTCATGGATTTGTTTTCTAAAAACCTTTTAGCAAAATAACTTTTAGACTAACTTGTAATGTGTGGTATTAAATTCAGTGCGAACTTGACACCTGAATGTGAATGGGAGATGGAAAACATCAAGTTAACGCACTTTCATTTAAGTAAGCGAAACTTCAATTTGCAGGGACGATGAAAGACTGAAATCACCGAATTTTTTGGACTCTATGTACAAGATCCTCAAGCCACACGACTGCGTTCGAAAAAACCACACTAGCATGTAAACGTGCTAACGTTTCCCGCAATTAAACCAATCGAAGGGACCCGCATCTCCATGGGTGCGCAAGTGTTTCATTTAAGTTGGCAACTTGACGCTTTTCTAGCAAACTGTATAGCGAAACGACCTCTCAGGAGAATGATTTCGCATGAATTTCAACCACCATTCTGTGCAAACCTGAGCCTGCAATTCTAATGGGCTTTCACCTGAATGGGTCCGCATGTGCCTCACCAAAGTCTGCTTTAATCCCAATCGTTCTTCACAAACAGTACACGCATACGGCCATATGGACTCGCCAGTGTGAAACTAAACACAGTCTCTGGGTAAAAATTTGCTTACAGGTTAAACACACAAAGGGGTTTTCACCGCAGATACAAAGAGTCCGCATGTAGGATCAGCGATCTCGCAAATGCAACATTCGTATTCACCAGTAAGAGCCCAATTGTGGCGAAGCAAAATTCTGTTTGTTGAACTTTCATTGCAGATGTTGCGTTTGTTCGGGCTGCTGTTTGTGGGCGATCGCTTGTCGGGTACATTAGTCACACTTCCTGAACAGACCTTAATATTGGAGAGATTAACGTCGTAGTTCGTCTTCTGATGGAGATGCTGCGGGCGCAAAACGCCCACATGCAAACTTTCTTGGTGAAGTCTCCTTCCTGGCGTGTGTTCCCATCTCTATTGTCCCTGCAAACAGAACGAATTCGATGTGTAATAATTGGAAATGAACTTTTCTCTGACCTGTACAGATCGTACAGCTGCGGAGACTACTGCTTTGAGAAGAAACTGTGACTGGATTGGAAAAATTACACCAACACGCAAAACGCAGAAAATGTGTAGAAGTTTGATAAATATATTTCATATACATTAATTATTACTTCCATTAACATGTGGTACAGCAAGATGTATGTTTTGTGGGTCCTTGATATCGAAAAATCCATTGACGGCAAAACGTCTGTCGCCTGTGGTCAACGCTAGCGCCTAAACCGTTCAGTTCCGATTTTCAAAACCGATATTCCCCGATCGATGCGAACCAACTCGAGGCTTGGAAAGTTTCAAACGGCTACTTTGATTTTACTTTCTGGCACTTGTTAACATAACGAAGAGGAAGTATTGTAATCGCGCGCCGGAAAACGGCGAATTTTCGACACAAAAACTTTTATTGCCATGCTGGTAAGGAAAAAAAGAGTAGTTTTTTGTGTAGTTTCTACGTGAAATTAATGAAATACACACATGTTTCACACCAACTACAGGCCACGAGAAAAATTGAATGAATGATATGAAAAATAATTCATTTGGACATTAATTATAATTTCTATTGAAAAAGCCAATATATAATTACTATCTTTTCTTTTTCGCTTTTTTACTTTTTACTCAATGTGTATTCTCATGTATTGATTTACTTCGTTTTAAACAATCCGCAAGCTTAAAAGAAATCCCCAGCGGACATTCCGGAAGTTTTACGCAAGCTTTTGGGTGAAGAGCCGGTGGAGGAAGAGCCATTACTTACAGTTACAAGGCCGGCCTGCCTTCTGCACGATTGCCTACTCAACGCGATTTTACTTCCTCGCGTTCCATTCCAGGCCTATTGCTGTCTTACGGCGCACACTAATGCCAAATCCCGATTTCGTGGCCAAAAAGCCAACAATCGAAATTCAATTTAGGGAGTTTTATGTGTCTAAATAGTTAGTTTTGGTACGTTAAACGATAGGAATGAGCGATACGAGGACGAGTTTCCATTTTTTCCCGCGTGAATTCGAGTAGAACGTAACCATCAAGGAGTCGTTTATGGTTGTTCGCGTACTGCAGGTTTTTCAACAATTTAAATCTTGGTAGTTTTTTTTGTCTCTGGAGATATCTTGGTGATTCAAAATGGACAAAAAAGGTGAAAGTAAGTACATTATAAGCTTTTCATCTCATATAATATTTGATTGCTTTTGATTTATTGCATATTTTGCCATGTTTTAATACGTTTTAATTAAATCAAAGACAATCTTCAATATATAGAGTAAAATTCTCCACGATCCTCCGGTCTGAAACAAGTTTATAGTGTTCTTCAATTATTTTTAAACAGTTAAAATTAAAAAAAAGTTGCCCGCGTGACACCATTTTTCTTAATTCTTCTTTGTCTCCAGCAGCGCACAATACGTGTTATGTTGAGTGTTGTGTTATATAATAAGACCGAATTTTCGTGTAGTAAAAAGCCAAAACATGCAAAATCATGTATAAAATATTGTTATATTGTACTAGTTTTTTTTTGACAAAATCAAGTTTTATTTAAATTTCAGTCTATTCTGTTCGCTGGTTTATCGCTATTATTTATTTTACAGAAATAAGAAAAAAAACGTAATGACGAGAAAGGAAATTTCTCGACTGTAATCAAACATCGCATAAATGAAGAAATAAAGTTTTGTTGCCAAATAATTAAGAATATTTGGCACAAATAAATGAGGAACCATTGCATTTGTCACATGAGGTAAAAGAAAAAGTTGAAATTGTTGGATTAGTAAATTGAGAATTAAATTTATCAAGAAAGCAATAGAACTAATCTCTACGTTTTTGTACGAAAATGAATCGTGGCTGAAAATGGAGTTTGAATATTCTAAGACGGGTGATAAATAGTGGGACCCATTACACGATTGACTATGGAACATCAAAAGGGGACGTCCGTCTCTCTCTTCGCTGATGTAGTGAGCGAGACTAAACGCAGGCAGCAAAGGAGGATCAGAGAAAACACAGCGTGGAAAGATTGGCCTTTGCAACTAAATGAGTTTGGCGTGTTAGTGGAAATATTGATGCGGCGAAGTTGTGCAGGATGCTTTCGAAGGGCCCAACAAGGCGAAGACATATAGAACGTCATTATCAATAACCGCGAGAGGACAGATGACAAAGAAAGAGGTTCTTTCGCTTTTGTTGAAAATAAAATGTCTCGAAGTAGTTAACAATATTAGAGCCAACAGCATTCACATAATGCACATTGTATCTCTATAAATGCGTTTTACAAGCAAAAAGGAATGTTACCCTCCGCTTCAGAAATATTAATTACAGAATCTAGGCGAAGTAAAACTACAGAGTTTGTTGGACACTACTACAGCGGAATATTACTTCTTCAAAACGGAAGTTATCCTAGCCCCACTAAGAATGAGCTGTAAATCTAACTCTCTGTGTAGATGAAGGGGGAGCTTGGATGAAACTCCGGGCAAAGTATGTTTAAAGCAAAAATTGACAATTATGCTGCGAAAGTCTCGAGTACTTTTTTTACTTCACTTGTGGCCTTCAATTGTATATTTTAATGATATCACAAGCGACAAAAATTGTTGGGAAAAACCTCCTCGATTCATCCACGATCTTTGTTCGGCCAATCAAAATTGAATTTTTACAAGAACTGCTGAAAATACAAAATACCAAGTTCATTGTATTGTTGAACTAGAGCGAAATCTTACTCCTACCTATACAATTGTTGAACGGAAAAGTGACTAATTACACAGTTGGCATTAACCAGGTCGACTGCAAGTGTGCAATTCTTTGACAGACACATCTCTCAGTCAAAGGTGCTACCTTTGCCACTCTACTCACAGCAATTTAACAATGTAGATGCAATGCTTGAAAAACACATTAAGAAGAAAATTTGCAATTCGGTATATCCTCTTTACATTTGGATTCCGGTTTTTCGAGTGCCGTTTGCACATTTCAAAATAATATTTTTTTTTTTTTTTTAGCAAGTCAGAAATGGCCATAAACGTGGTGTAGAAAAGAGAGATTGGAAATCGAAAAAATATCAAAACAATTCCGTCAACAATTGGGACTATTGGTAGATATGCCAAAACAAGGTTTCGGAAGTACGAACGATGGCAACACTGCGCGACGTTTCTTTGAAAACTCTAAAATTTCTGCCACAATTACAGGAATAAAAGAATTTGTTGAAACGGTTTCACAGAATTTTACAGGTTATTTTTTCGGGTTTTGAAATTGATGTACTTAAGTATCAAGAATATTGTATAGAAACTGCTCGTTTCTTTGTTGAATTGTACCCGTGGTTTAACATGCCCACTACTGTCCATAAATTGTTGATCCACAGTGCACAAATAATTGACTCATGGTTTTTACCAATTGGACAAATGTCCGAGGAAGCCCAAGAGTCTTGCAACAAATTAATAAAAAAGTATAGGCAAGACTTCGCGCGCAAAACAAGTCGCACCGAAAATATGCAAGATGTTGTTTTGCAACTTTTGGTATCGTCAGATCCGCTAATATCTAGCGTACATAAATTACCCACAAGGAAATTCAAATCATTAGAACCTCAAGCAATAGAATTACTGAAACCACCAAGCTTCAATTCACAAATCGAAATGCCAATAATCAAAGGCAGTGAGGATGAAACCGAATGCTCTGATGATGAATACTAAGCTGTTATTTGAATGACACGTGTTTGTGCTGCATCTTTTGTACTTACATTCATTAAAACTGATAATTAAATAAAGTTTCTCTATATTTTTATTATTCTGCAGTTTGTCCATCTACATTTTCGAAAAATAATATCAAATTTGAAATTAGCGACATCGAATACACACTCACACAACTTTTTGTCAAAATTTAATGATTTTTCTCACATTTGGTTCTCCATATTGGATCCGCCATTTTGTTTTTCGACAATATTATAACAAATTTGAAATCACAGACCTCCAAATCTTTAATGGACTTAATTTGAAAACCATTTGAACATGTTTTCTAATTTTGGCCACGAAATCGAGCTTTGGCATCTGTGCGGCGTCAGGCAGACGAGATTCGGCCTCTTCTCGCAGCACCGGGCGGCGAAGACAAATCCCATGAAATACGCATAAGAACAGAAAAAAAAATACTTGGTACTACGTACGTATGGTGTTAATTGGCTAAAAACATTATGAATCTACATTTTTTATTTTTTATTTTTTTTTTGTAAAGGGATATTTCTCGCCTTCTTAAAGATTCTTGGGGATAGCTGAGCTTACTTTGCCCACTCGTCTGTGAACAACGCTAGCGACTAAACAGTTCAGTTGATTTCCTTCAAAATTGATATTCTCCAACCGATATTTTCATTTTGGGGGACGGTCTTGAAGTCCCTGGGACATAAAAATAAAGATTCACCATTTTTTTACATTTTGTTATTGGACAGAGTGAATGTTCAAAAGAATGGCACAGGTCTCACGTTCGTGAGGATGAACAATTTTCTTAATGAAATGTATTTATGATAAACAGGTCTAAAAGTAATTTCATGTTCATTTTTTTAAAGTAGTATTTTTTGCAAAACTGTGCCAAACAGCAAATTTATAGTTTATTTTAACTATTTTTTCTTAAAACCCACACACTTTATTAAATTTAGACCTTAAGATGGAGTAAAGAACGCTTAACAGAATGGTGCAGGTCTCATTTTCGTTGAAACGCCTGATTTTTCAAAAATTGAAAAAACGAACTTTCGACACTCACAGTGCCCACCGCGTGTCGGTCTTTTGGACACATCAAAGGGAGCGAACATTCCTCGAGCACATGAGCTGTTCGAGATTGGGCGAGCAGTAGCTCGCTGCTCGGCGAATGCCGAATGTGCAGAGCCGCCTTTAGATACACTTTCCGAAACAAGACACCATTCATTCGACAATGGATTTTCAACCAGTTGCAATTTCCGTCTTGAATGTTCAGAGTTCTGAAAGTTCGTTCTTTTTGTTTTAAGTGAAATGCGATATTTTTGGACACTACGATAAACCCAACTGACTTTTGTGACAGCGTCAAACGCAATATTAGCGAAGCGAATAATATCTCAGTTCATCAGGTTTAAAACATTCACAGAGAAAACCCTCAGAAATGGCGAGAAAAAATCGTTTCGAAACTAGCGGATACAAATGCGAGTAACTGTGCGACAGGTGAAAGAAGTGACCGCCGAATGGACAGGCGTATCAGTAAGAGTGTACATAATGAATGTAAGTGCCCTGACATTTAAGCACATTACATGCATGTTTGATATTTTGGAACACTGTACAAGTACTAGTGAGAACAGTGTGTTATGACAGTTCGTGCCGTAACAACGTGTTTGCATTTGAGTAATATCGCGGCGCGAAAGGTGCAGACAATCACGAGCTCAAATATATAATATTAGTTTTCATGTGAAGTAACGAAAGAACGATCAGACATTACCTTCTCGTACATACATCGAAAATACATAACTCACTTCTTGGGCCCAAGTTCTGCTGTGTCCATACGTCATACCACTGCTTTACTGATTGTCAGTAGGATTTGTTCTCCCACTTGCAATTTTTTGTTCTTTTTCTTCTAAATCTAACAATCCTTTCACGGTTTACTTACGCGGCTCAGCAACACACATTCCACTATTAAAATATTTTTTAAACAAAAGCTTCTTTTTCAATCTGGAGATAGGAAGCGTAATGCCAGTCCAGTTGATAAGGAATGATTGTTCTAGTTTTGAAGAGTTTTCCCACACCAGCCCCTCAGGAAATTTAATAAATAATGAAATTGGGTACGACAATATACAGTCTGAATGCTATGTTTTAAATTATTTTCTCTGTAATGCAGTCGACTTTTTGAGGGACAGCGCGGGACGTTTGAAGTGTACACCCTTTGATGTCGATTCATCCCAATGAAAGTTTGTAATTGTTTATATTCTACAGCAGGCGCCAAATTTGAATTTGGGTGCTTGCGTATAAACACCATGCTTTGTAGCACGTTGCTTAGGGAGCGCTGAGGATGAGCTAAACACCTCGAAACATGTACGTGTGATCTGTATTTAGTGAAAATATATTTTTTAATTGTGGAAGATAATTTTACCTATCCACATGTATTTTTACAAGATTTCTGTGGAAACCACCGAGATATGTCTAAAATTGATGTTCTTCGGAATGCAGAAGCAAATGACGTTTAAATATAATTAAAGTGCTTTTAATAAATTCATATAGTCCTACGCTTTTTAGGGTCCTTGATAATTAGTGGCCGATGGAAAAGTGCAATTTTCATTTAGACAATTATATCTCAGAAAATCCGAGATCACACAGTATCCCGGCTTGACAAAGGTTTTTCTATTATATAAAATATTTTTTTCACTTCTACTTTCAATTACAACACCCATTTCCCATTACACTTACTTCTTGTCGATCTTACTCTCATCAATTTAAAGAATCATTCTTTCACAACTCAAAGGTACGATCTCACTCTCTACTATAATAAAACACTTCCCTACAAAAAATTATCTGTCGCCGTTTCAGTATAACTCTTAAATATTTAATGCGGACAAAACTGGCGTATAGTGTACACAACAACAGACTGAAGGTAAGGTCAGTAAAAGGGAAAAAACAAGGTGGGAAATTAACATCTGGGGAGAGGAAATAGTGACTTTTGTTGTCAATAAATCCAGATCAGTTCATCCCTCCTTTGTTTGTATTCCCTCGTGTGAGAATTGACAATGATTTTAAAAAAGGACACTCCTCCAGGAAGCACTTTTGATGGACAGGTGAGTGGGTGGATCACCAAAGATGTATTCCTGAAATGGATGGAAGCTTTTGTTGAACGTGTAAACCCTACTGAGAAGAGCCAGTATTATTGATCATAGACGGCCACTCTAGTCACGAGATCTTGTCGTATTTCTGCATCCCGAACGAAATCATATCCTCATAAAAGTCTGCCTCTTCACACTTCGCATAAGATGCAACCATTGGACCGGTCAATACTGATACCATTTAAAAATGCAAATAATGAAGCATGTGGTTTTTGGATGAGGAAGTACCCTAATGTAAAAATAACCCTGAAATATATAGCTGCACTGGTGAACTCTACTTTTTCCATAATATGCAGAATGGAATTGGTTCTATCTGGGCTGCAGTGCATTGGAATTTATCCACTCAATCGAAAAGTGTTTTCTGCCTTAGACTCATGTTCAGACCTCTATTAATCTTGACCAAAGGAAGTCAGCTGATGTATCAAACTTGACTGGCAGGAGTCAGCTTTAGTCAGCCGAATTCAGATAATCCTGTTGGTCGAAGGCCATTGCTCAACCAGCATTCAAAAGTGTTGGAACCCTCCGACACTTCCAACTTGCCTGTGTCTCTAAATCAAACTTGTGGCCAACGCCCAGAAGAAGCGACTTTGATGTCACAGAGAACTCGACAGTTACTGGCACTAATTTCGACACTTCCAAGCACTTCAAGTGTAAAGAACAAAATACGACAAAATCAGTGAAATGAGTATACTTACATATATACCCTACAAACTAGTACTACAGAATGACACAGACTTTCCCGAATTAGTTTTCTATATTCTTTGGTCTCGGCTAGTTATACGAACTTGCCACATCCTCTTGCCAGTAGAATTTTTGTTTTTGAAAAATCTCATTAGATGTCATTTGAAGCATATTAACCCACAAATACAGTAGCATTTACAAATTGCTAAAAATGTGAATATTAACGGTGTGAAAGATATTTCAAACTAAAAAAATACTTTAGAGTAATTTGTGAAAACACAAAAAATCAACTTTATGTCATATTAAAGGGTGCAATTAGCACAATCCGTTCGAAAAGTTTGAAGAAATAATTTAAAGCGATTTACGAGAAAATGGCGTTTGAGCTAGTTTTCACAGAAAACAGTTGTTTTCGAGAAACTTTATGAGATTATTTAAAGCACATATAGTCATAAATATAATAATGTGGACAAATTAACGGGAATATAAATATTAACGACGTGAGAGAAAAGTGAAAAAAATATTGTAATTTTCGATAAAACAAAGTAATAGAGCAATACTACATTAATGTCATCTTATAGATTACATTTAGCACTATACCTACGAAAAGTTTAAAGAAAAAATTTAGAGCCGTATGAGAAACTTTTAAAAATGTCTGGGGGGCTTCATGTTAAGTAAATTTTTAAAAAATGTTTATCAAACTCTCAAAGCTTCGACTTGAGCCAGATGAACAGGGGTTTCTTCAACTTGGAAAAATCGTATGGTTTAGGCGCTAGTGGTGTTCACAGACAAACGGAAGCTTTGGAAAAAAATAACACTTTTGCGGTATCAGGGGACCCCAAGACGTGTATTTCCGTAGAAATCTCGAAATCGATTTTCCGCAGCATTACATAACTTTCCCTATACTACATATATTTCTCTGTATATATAGTGCCATTGCAAATCAGAGGTAAATATTTTTTTATTTTTGAATTGGAAACTTGATAATTGTTCGACATGAATCATAAATTCGCATTACTCTTCTAAATGAAATTTCACTAGTAAATCACGTTTTACGCATCATAGAAATGTTCTCTTTTTAAAACGGCGAGGTTAAAAGGATTGAAACATGTGTCGTATCTCGTATGGTGACCACCACACATGGTGGAAAGACCTAGGCGAGTTCCTCGGGCGCACCGATTTTTGCTCGTACTGCGCAACACCAGTTTGCGTCACAAACCACGTGACCACAGCACGGGCACTCCATGGAAAAGCCAGACCAGATGCTGGTCGCCATGTTGCACGGGGATCGAAAAGCGTTGAGAAAACATTTTGAAAGTGGTACAAAGCGACAATTTTCAAAGGTAACCAACCACAAATAACGCGATGAAAGTGCACAAGATGCAATACTTAAAAGAAATACTTCATAAATCTGTTTCAATGTCTTGCAACGAGAAGATAATATTTTGGTATCTGGCTGCAATTAAAATTCCCGCTATTATTGTGACGCAAAATGGTGTCTAAAGTCTAAGTCCATTAGCATGAGCCCCCCCTCCCGACACTCATGTATCACAGTGTACACATGATTCACAGTCCAAATTCTGGAACTTCACAAGATGAGTATCGTATACTTCATAAGAAAAGAAAGTTATGTAATCGTGCGCCAAAAAAGGCCGAAATTTTGTGAGAAAAAAAATTATTGTCGGGTTCTGGTAACAAAGTAGATAAATCCTGTTGCTAAATTTAGGGCAAAAAATTCTCAAACTCGTCGTGTAGCCATAATTCATGTTTTGTTGATTCTTCGTACCGAAAAATCGTTTGACGCTTGCGCCTAAACCGTTCTTCAAAAGTTCTTCTTCCTCAATTTTCTTCAAAAGTGATAGTCCTAAATCAATCTGAATGATCTTGAGGCTTTGGAAATTTCAATTTTATTTTGATTATTGAGGGTACTTCACATGAAGCCTCAAACCTTTTACAAAATTTTCTCAAAAACTTCTCCAGCACGAAGGAGATAGCACGAAAGACGTTTAAGAGATTGGTTCAGATCTCATTTTGGCTGACTTCCCCGATTTTTCGAAAATTGCCCCAAAAAAGTATTAAAACTACAAAATTGAAGATAGAGGTTTTTGGCTCAGTCTTTTATACCAAATTAGGTCTTTAAAAAGGTCATAAACATTTGTTTGTAAACGTTAGCTTTTAGGCAATGTACTATTTTTGTCCTTCTCAAAAACCGGTCCAAATTTCTTTAAAATGCATCCTCACATTTAAGAGACGGTGAGAAATATGGTGCCAGTCCCATTATCGGGTATTGCTCGTTTTTTTTCTCGAAAATTACAAAAAACAATTTTAAAAATACCAAATTGAAGGAAGGGTTTTGTCACAGGCAAAGTCTGTAGAGGTTTTTAGCTCAAAGTCTGTTATACAAATTTGTCTTTTTAAAAATGTCACGTTCACTTTTTGAAAAAAATGCGTAACTTGCGTTTGAACAATACAAAAAAAAAAAAAATCAAAAACCGCTCCAATTTTTTTAAAATTTTCTCCATATATGTAATAGAGAACGGTAAGAACAATGGTCTAGTCTGTTTCACTGGTATTGCTCGGTTTTTCGAAAATTGCAAAAACAATTCAAAACTACAAATCTGAAGATAGTTTTGTTCCAGAAAAAGTTTGTTGTGGAAAATTCGCTTCTTAATAAATAAATAATAAACTAGTGGTGGTATTGAATGGCACAGACTTTCTCGCAGTATTTACTTTTGTAATTTCTTTAGTCTTAACTAGGATTTCAGTCGTGACTGATTCTCTTCCCAGATACCATTTTTGGTCACCCAAAGGACATTTCTCGATTTTTTGGCTTCCCAATGCTAAAACTGAAACCACCATACGCTTATTAATACTATATAAGTGTAAAACTCATGTGCTAATTGGTGTTTACAGACTCAGCTCTTCGGAGGGTAAGATGGCTGGTTCGAGTCTTGGTCGGTGAATATTAATTGTCACATTTCTCTGATGCCGCAGGAAATAAATGATAATTCCAGAAACTTTATTGAAAATCATTTGAAGCAATGCTACTCGCTTATACATTTAATTAAGATTATAAATAAAGTGTGTGTGTGAGTAGCAAGTCATTTTTATATTTTGACATTTTAAACACGTGTACAACTCTCGTACAAAACGTACGTCACATCAAATATATTCAAATCAATATATTGCGGAGCGTTTAGAAACATTGCGATAGAGTATGTGCTTTGGCAGCAGCACTGGTTTATTTTGAAGGTTTTTTTGTATCATTTTGTATCAGGGACACTCAAACCGCGTATTACTATGAAAATCTTTTCTTTTTCTGCAGTTTTACACAAAAACTTTATGCAATATATTACGTATACGAGAAAAAGTACCGCCATTAGGGACTACTTAGACCTACGCGGAAAAAAATTCAGCGGTTGTAGTCGCTTATTCATTGCATTGACCAGTCTGTTTGCAGTTGCTTTCGTGCGATGGCACAGCATGAATCGCGATTAGCATAATTCAGTTTTACAACTGCAAGTTGCAGCACTCTATTAAGTGTCTGGAACCGAAATTGGCCGAATTTGAACCCTGCAAACTTATTTCTACAATGGATTTCAATATAGTTAATCAAGGGATCACTTTACATTTTGGTAATATGTTAATAGAACGGCTATGGTAACTTCATTAGAACGCCTTCCCCATTTTTTTCAGATTTCCTAAATGTGAGCACATCTCAAAAACCGGGCTACTTGGATGCACGCTCACAGTGGGGTCAAGTAACTCAAAACTTTCTTTTTTTAAAAAAAATATTTTTAATGCGTTAATAGTTTTATTTCGATATTGAACACTTCAATTGTAGTGATTTTCTCTTGCTTTTACAGTAATCTGACCGTTATAGAACACGAATACAAAAGATTTCTTTCGGAGTCGGAAGTCGGAAATGAGCGGATTATAAGGACCATCAGCTTGCGGAATGTTTGGCAGCAAATTGTCGGGAATAACGTCACGAAGAAAAGCTGACGCTTTCTTTATCATCGATCGACTATAAAAAGGGGACTGAAGAAATCCATTCAGAAACCGGACCATCCAAAAAAAGGGTTACTGAAGGCGAAAAAGTATTGCTTGCAAGACACTAAGACCAAATCAGTAATTACAGATTACCTGCGGATGAACTCGATTGCAAATTTATTGTGAAGTCTTACTTATCTATGGATGGCAGAACCGTTACTGCTTTCGAAGACTATTCCACTCGTGAAATTAAATCCAATAGTGTTTAACTATACATACAATATGCCCCAATCAGGGCAGTGTATCTCAAAAAGTGTATCGCTTTTTCCCATCCGATTTTTCTTACCTCCCCTACCTACTGACCTATCATAAGCTCCGACTCACGAATCTTCAGCTGGCTTTACACTTGCAAGAAAATGGCGAGCAATATTATTTCGCAAGAAAAGTTGCCAATGTAAACATTGCGGCAGTAAATATTTCTGATGTTGGCAATATTTCTAGCTAGATATTCCGGCCGTAATGTAAACTCGTGTGTTTCCATTCTCGGAAAGATATTGCCGGTTGTTGCTGGAACAAGATGGATTGAAGTCTGAGCAAGATATTGCTGGAAGAAGCCAATGTTGACCACGATCACATTCGCAGGAAGTGCGGTTAAGGTAGTACATAGACGTAATATTTGCATTGTAATATGCATCTTTTCGTAATATGGGTGTGTGAAAAAGGTTTACGACACTAAAAGTAGTAATAAATAATCCCTCTACGGTTGATTTTTAAAGGTTCAATTTTGGTTCAGCTATAGATGCCCCCAGATTATTAATTTTTTACATTAAAAATTATTAAGATATTAATCTAATCTAAATAAATTTTAAGATTGCTCAACAATAGTTGTAGGAAATGGCTATTTTAAAACTTTTTGCCGAATTAGTAATTGCACTTTTTATTAAAAGAAAATTACTTTGCTCCCACGGAATTGAAATCCACGAATCATTTTGTTTTATGAAAAAGTATTTCAAACACTTCTACCTAACTTCGCACAAGAGCTCCTTTTCCTTCTCTTCCTTAAAAATTCGATAACACGTCCCTACCAAATCGTTACGGCCTATTATTCATCTCCTTCATTTAGCCACTAATAGGCGATTCGCAATCTAATCTTCTGGCCTTCCATCGAGTATGTCGGAAGTTGATTTATAAACCTACTTAATTCATGTCGCCATTTTCCTCGCGCCGTCAACGAAACACGCAACAAACTAGTCCTAATGAAACGCGACCGGTATTATCTTGCCGGAAAGATTGCTTCTCAGATCTTTCTGGCAATATATTCCCTCTCCTTGCTCTAGCTAGTGTAAAGAATGACCGCAAGAGCAGAAACAAATTGTTGAAAGATATTGCGGAAACGTATTGCTAATGTAAGGCCAGCATAACAAGCCGGTCTGCCAAAGCCAAAATAACACACTTTATCCACGATATACTGCGACGTCTCGATTCAGGAAGTACAAGAACAAGAGGTAATCAAAATTACATGCTACTACATGTAGACTAAAGACACTAAAGACCTGCCTGCAAATTACTAAGCAACACCATTGGCAATCGTAAAAAAATTATGACAGGCACATTCATCATCACAAATGTTCAGAATCAAACACGAAATGAAAAAAAGGTGAAGTTCCTTCCACTTTTAATTTTTAAAATTGCCTGTTTAATAAATTAATTTTCAACGGCAAGAATATTGTGTCGGAATATTGGGTGAATATTGTGTGTTCATACGTGTTACTCTAAACGTCAACGCTTGTTACTTTAAAGCAATTAAATAAAGCAAATAAACATTAACTTCATGTTATCTGTATATACATTTATCTCGATTTCGATTACGTATCGACCTCACGGTTTAATCTAGCCCGTCTGCTACATTAACTACTAGGTAGAACTAGCGAAATACTGGATTTGTCTAATTAAATACCAATCATGTTTAGGGTATTCTCAGATAAATTCCCTTGAGTATTACCTATGAGAATCGGGAGTCGGGAATTTATCGACAATTTCCAAGCCCTCGTGGTATTACCTATGATTATCTCTCAAGGCGAGAATGGCTTCGTATTTGGGGCATATTTACATTCATTTTTGTACAAGAAAACCTAGGATCACCTGGACCCATTGGAAATCTCAGTGGTTTTACGTGACATTGCATAGATTCAAGTAGCCCACGCAGACGTGTAACTTGAACCCAATTATCAAAACAAATTGTAATTTGTTAAATATATCTTATCAAATAACTCGAGCACTTCAATATATACCTGTCGAACTATAAACATTTTATTTTTATTTTTATTTTTAAAGGATTAGTAAAGAAATAAGCACGATAGTATTGAAAAATTGGGTTCAGGTAGTCCGTGTTTACGGTACATGTCTCTCTCACTTCAATTGCATCTGCATTGATTCATCCTGTCTTGCATCGCAGAATTACAAGCCATTATTGCAAAGGGGAAGACCAGGATTATAGTTTTGAAAAAAAGCTGAACTCCACAACCTGAATGCTGTTCAAAAATAAAAATAGGAAAATGGGTTAAGAAAGAATATAGTCTAAAAGAAAATGAAATCTTTATTTTACATTATTTTCAGAACCTATACTGTTACCTTAGAAGGTACAATCCAATTTTCTTCACTTTTGGATTTCAAGAAGAGAATGGTTTGTTTAAAAACCAATATTTTCCCCAATAACGCATTTCTCTCTTTCAATTCCAATAGTTTGTAGAAGTAAGCCTCTATGTTTTTTTAATACAACTTTGAGAAAATACGCGAGGTCCAAAAATATCTTTCCACTTTATGCCAATGAATATATTTGAAATGAGGAGGCATACGGCTGTGATTTTCGCTTGCTACTTCAGTTGAAAGTTTTGTTACAATTATTCGAATCCAAAGTGACCCCCATTAGCTGTCAAACAAGGCTAATGCCACTGAACTACTGAATGAAAACATTTTTTTGGGCTTTGTCGTCTGCGGCCCCAAGCCTCACTGTCGTAAAAAAACGGTTTTATCAGTCGCCAATATGACAATGTAATTATGGACTCTATTCTACTCCCAAATATATTACAACTGATGTGGATCTTTAGTAAGTGCTAATCCCCTATATAATATTTGTACTAGGATGCGAAATGCGAATCTGCTTTGCAATCTAGGAACCTACCGCGCATATGGGTCTTTTAAAATAAAAGCTTATTTGCTACGAAGAAAATTGCATTTAATTATAAACTTTTTTGCTTCAGTAAACTTTTAACTTTTCAAAGAATGAGTTATTTAATAACAAAAAAATACAATTCTTTCTTACAAAGCCATTCTCAGAAAACATCACGTATGCATTATCAAATTCACAAACAATATATACTATATACAAAGCTCTTAATTACAAAAATACATTTAAAAATCAAAGGAATGTAAGGAATTTATAATATCAATTAAGTATGAAAATAAATTAATTGTGATACAACTGAAAGCAACGTCCAGGACAAAGGCCTGGTTTGTGAGGACATTTAGGGCACAGATATGAGGTTAATTTTACAATCTTAAGTTTGCTGCATTGTCTACAACGGATTCTTTTAGATCGTCCTTCGGTCGTGAGCCTCTCGATTTTTACAGGCTTATGTTCCAAACAATTGGTCTGTCCTGGAGAAATGGTTTCGTAAATTTGTTTATTTCCTGTTGATACAAGATTTTTAATTAGGCTCAATAAGAAGTAATGAAATGATGTTTTGGTCCCAGAGTATCTATTGAAGAGCAAATACGAATTCAATACCATCAATTGAAAAAAATGGATTGCTATCTTTTTGTACCATCGTAAAATGTTTCTTTCTAATGAGTAATGTAACAGCATTTGATCAAAATGATCAATTCCCTTCATGTGCCTTTTGAATTGAATGAATGCTTCTGGTTTTTTCACTTCAATTCCTTTCCTATTTGGAGTGGATATCAGTCGACCAGTAAATTCTGATGAAAGTGCTAAGACCTCATTATTGTCTTTCCATTTGAAGACGCAAATTCCTTCTGCATACAAACTTTTTATTTCCCCCTTTTGCGGCCTACTGTTCACAACCTGAGGTGGATTCGATTTTCTTTGTGGCATTAATGTCCCAGTCACATACGTGCAATCTGCCAGAAGCTTTTTTGTTAGATCAATGCTGTTATAAAATTTGTCAATGTAAAGTGAATGTCCTTTTCCTTGGTACGAATCCAATAATTTCGTAACAACCCATTCTGTATGGCTTACTCCGTCCACCTCTTGATCCTGAGATCCAGCACACACCATTGCTTTCAATGCCGGGCCAGCAGCTTCACACAAAACATACAGCTTGACCCGACATTTGTGTTTCCTGCCCTGAATGTATTGCCTAACACCAAGTCTGCCTCTCCACAGCCCCATGGGTTCATCTAGAGATAACTCTCGCTGGGGACTGTAAATTTCACTCATTCTGTTGTTAAAACAATCTACTACTAGTTTGATCTTCTCAATTTTCCTCTGCTGTTGAGAAACCGCGGCACTATCTGCGAAGTGCATAGCCCACAATATGGATAAGAACCTATTTCTGGACATTGTCTCTGCAAATACAGGTATCCTGAAAAGCTCATCCTTGCTCCAATATTGCGCTAAATGACTAAGCTTTATTACCCCCATATGAAACAGTAGCCCAAGAAATCTTCTAAACTCATCCCGAGTCAGTTCCTTCCATCCTGCTTTAACACTTTCTTTAGTACCTTCAGAAAACAGGCTTTCAGCATTTTTGTTCGTACTTGCCACAATGCGATCGACAAAATCGTCGGTAAAAAATAAATTGAAATAGTTAATGGGAAAATTTCCAGACACCGGAACCTTCAGTCGGACTGGCTCCGAGAAAACAAAGTGCGGTTTATTCATAGCAAAAGGATAATCACCCCAGCTGATAGGATGTGCCTCGCATGAAGACGGGAAGGGTGTTGGAAACACTCTTGCAGGATCTAAATTGTAATCAGAATTGGATGCTGAAACTTTATTACTTTCCATTTCTCCTCTTGACTGTTCATTACCGGAGTCGCATTCGTCGCTTGGGTTCCCTCCTGATTCAGAATCCGAAAACTCTTCTTCCGATAACAATGCATTCAACAGATCTTTATCCTTCTCTCGCGCTCTGGAAGGGCCAGGCTGGGGTTCCATTCCTGTTTATAATCGAATGAAACCAACAAATACCAAAAGTTACTAACATGCATCCAAAAATGCATTTATTTCAAAATAATGATAATAGTAAGTTATCCTACGCCATTTTTACAGGTATCTTTATGTGAATTAAGTTCGTCCATTATTCTATTATAAATTACAGAAATGCAAAGTTATTGTTTTAAACAAAATGACTTCCAATATGTGTATTTATTTTCAAACACCACATAAGTCACAAAGTTGTAGGCAGATACATCAGGATAAACTATTCTGGTATACTGAAATCTTAATGTGTTTGTACTAGTGGCCTGCAGCAGCAAAACTTCATGTGAACAAATAACACAAAATTGTTTTCCAAAATGTAGCATACACACTGCTCAATAAAACCAAAATACTCTCTATAACACATTTAGTATTCTTACAAAACGGTCTTTACAAACACTGCAAGTAACATTGTAGAAGTGTGAATCAGTTAGAACAGAAAGAGTTCACATTGCATATATGATTTTGAGTTACCAATGAATCCTTATTTACCGTAGATAAGTGCATCTTCCTCTGCAGAAAGGGTACATATATACAGCTTCTAAATCAGTGCTTTTAACCTTCACAACTTGGAGGAGTGGAAAAAAAGATGCATGTGTCACGTGTCCCTTTCTTGCACTGAAATAAATTAACAAAGGCTGTTTGACACTGGCTGCATGCAAGAGCGTTTTATGGCGGACAGACCGATTGTTGAACTCCTTTTGTTTTGAAATGAAGGCTCCACAATATGTAGATTCTGAGTACCTAACATGTTAGAAGTAATGTACTGCATACACACTTCAGTCGTATCCCATAGAAAGTACATTTCCCATAGAAAAAGGCCATATTTTTTGTTTTCTTTGTTTGGGTATGTTGTATGTATCCAGACACTGGTCAAAACCTCAATTTTCCGACATCCCAGCCCCAGTGTAAGTCAGAGAGGCCTGAAATAACGGTAGGGTTTTTAGTAAGGTAGAGGAAGGGCGGTAGTAAAACTTGGTATTTTAACTAGTGCCTGGGTACATACTATAGACCCAAAGAAAAACGTTTTTGCCTTTTTTCATGTAATCTTCTTTTTCAGTATCTGTCGAATGCACTAATAGGAGAAAGAATTATTCATTTTTTCAGTCTCACTGTCCCACAAAACTAGTTTTTCTGTTGAAAAATATCTTTTTTGCTGTGACATTAAAATATTTTCTCTGTACTATGTAAATAGTTCATGAAAAAGTCAAGCAAAAACTGCACAAAAGCAATTAATTTAATTGAAACTTTTGGAGAGAAATGTATTTTAGATTGTGTGGAAAATTGATTCTAGTAGTTTTCTTAAAGACCAAAATAAATACTCTATTAATAATAAAATTCAAAATGCGTTAATGACTCCTATAAGTGACAGAAACAGCAGAGAGCAAAATAAATTGATTAGTAATTATAATAAACCTTTTTCCTCTGCATTTAGCTCTATCATTTTAAAATTGTTTTTGCATCAGTGAAATAAAGATTCGTCCAACATGAATGCTGTCCTGGCCCTCAGTGGGCTTTTGGTTTAGGTGATGGTGACATCTGTGAAATGTCTGCATGCACAATTAAAGAATAAGAGCTTAGCCGAATTCTAACAGTACTGATGATCACACTGAAATATTGTACTTATTCTCTATTATAGTGGAAGAGCCTATGTATTGTAGTGAAACAATCCGGTTCAAGAATTCAAGAATTCAAGATTTCAACTTCTCGTATCTAACAGGTGAGAAATTAATGTTGGTTCATCGCATAATTTTAGTTCACAGTAGTATTTAATCAATAGATGATAAATAATATAAATGTTATTGCTCACTGTAAGAAATAGGGTTTTACCAGGCGACAATCTTATAGATGCTTTATTACAATTCCCAACATACAGCAAAACCCCTTTATAAGTGAGCCCTGGAGGAATGGAATTTTGTCTCTTATAAGCAGGATCTCATAAGTGGGAAATGGGGTTTTGACATGTTTAATGAAAGGTTACCTTATTTTCAGAGGATTAGTATGATTTGCACGCTATTTTAAACTTGATAGTAGAGCTCATTTACCCACATCTTTATCATTAAAGTTGATACCAGGGCACATTTACCCACATTTTTTGAGTGAACGTAATGGCATCATTTAAAGCACACATGCTCATAATTGCATTGTGTGAACATGTATCTTCTAATGACAACTTCAGAGATATCCAAAAATTACATTTGTATAATTTTTGAAAAAACAAAATAAAGCAAAATGGCGTTTATGTCATAGAAAATATTCAGCACTAACCCTACCAAAAGTTAAAAATGGAGCCTTTTTGAGAAAATCTTTTTATTTTTTAATATTGAATGCCATATTGCTTGCAAACATTTTTTTAAAAAAGAGTTCATATTGTTAATGAAGGAAATAAGTACGTAATAATAATATTTGAAGGAAAAATCTCCCTGGGAAAATGACCCAGGGATTTGATTCATGTCAAAAATTAAAGAACGTTTCACAAAACAGAGTTTTGAGCGGAGCCAGATCGATTCATTTTGGGAAAAAATCGAATAGTTTAGGCGCTACTGTTGTTCACGAACGGACGTTAAAAAACACTTAGGCGGTATCCCCCAAACTTATAAAGCCGTTGAAAACTCGAAGCCGATTTTCGGTAGTATTACGTAACTTTCTCTATATTACTCCGTACATACGCACGTGTACAAGAGAGTAACAATTGGAAACATTGGACTAAACACTACAAGCAATAGACAGTGCAGCGACTTCCTTGTTTTCAAGTCACGAAGCTTACAGAATGAGCTTTCCTCACGAGAATTCCGCACCCTCCACCCCACCTGGTAGCGCTGGTGTTGCGAACCCCTGCTCCAGTCTATTTTAAGCGTGGCCCCAACCCTTACCACTGACGAAATTTCCACGTCACCTGGAAGAAAATTCAACGCTTTGGCTCTTACAAGTGGGAAGAAATGCATGGCAGGGTAAAACTATCTTGTCCACAATAGGCGGGATTCTCTTATGACAGGGTCTCTTAAACAATAAATGCATTGCTTGCTATGTTTATATAATAAACTAAATAATGCATTGTTTGCACTCACCTTGGGACCGTGAATTTGGTCTCTAATAAGCGGGTATCTCTTATAACGAGATCTATTACAAAAGGGTTTTGCTGTACTTCAGTAATTTAAGCTATGGGGGGAAACTAGAAGTTAAGACTAAAATGCCTACGACAACTCTTTCTTTTTAAAACAGATGGGAAAAATATATGCCATTTAAAAAAAGTGTTACGACACAAAGCTGTAGTTGACTGTAAGCGTTAGAAGACATATCCTCTATTGTTTTCATTGTCTCTTATTTCCAAGAAATGACAGCGAGTAGTGAGATGCAGGAATACTGGATGACAGTTTAAACAAATTGCATGGCTAAGGTTAAAAAAGCACAAGCATTCAGTAAAACACACAATGGTTGCCAAAAAATTAAGACAACAATAATTAACTTCAGTGGCCAAGATCTTTAAAGCAGTAGTGCCATAGCAAAACTCTGACCAAAGGTTCGTGGGTTCGAGTCCTACCTCCGGCATGGTGGTATTTGTGTTAGTCCTTTCACCCCCCCTATCATCATCATCATCATCATCATATAATGTCA
The DNA here is from genome assembly GCA_017312745.1 of Gryllus bimaculatus. Taxonomy (NCBI): domain Eukaryota; kingdom Metazoa; phylum Arthropoda; class Insecta; order Orthoptera; family Gryllidae; genus Gryllus; species Gryllus bimaculatus. Next base: position 1,243,935 of record BOPP01000221.1, on the reverse strand, counting down.
TCTTCACAGATACCATAACATTAAATCCAATAGTAGTTGCTAATGACCTAGATGATGATGCGACCTTCAATAAAAAAAGAATTAACCATGCTTTATCAGAAGCTGCATGCATTGCTCCTACAAAGCATAACAAAAATGGATCAAAAAATATTACAAGGCGCTTCATTTCTACTGCACATTTTCAAGCGAAACAAGATTTGTGCTGTTTTTCTGTGTTTTAACACAGAAGTTAAAAGGAGAGCTAATGTTCATTTATAGAAGGCAAGATAAATGATAGTCAGTTAAACATCTGCTTAAATACCTCATAAATAGTGGTTTGAAAGACACTTTATCAGTGACTTAAATGATTCCCCCTGATATTAAGTATACCAGCCACAATAGTTTAGTATGAAAGAAGTATGAGCACTCTAAAACAGGTGAAGTTGTATTTGAGAAATTCAATGACTAATGAAAGACCATCCAATCTTTCCACACTTGCTATTGAAAAAGTGAGCCTTAAAAAGAATTCTAAATGCCCACAATTTTTGGGTTGAGTCATTGATGTCTTTACTTCGAAGAAAGATAGGGAAGTCAAGCTGACTTACATGAAAACTGAAGGAGAGTTCTTTACTTTTGCATCTATTTAAAGCAACAGTTTTTTCAAATTTTCTGGAATAACGTAAAAAAATTATTAACTCATTTTTGTCATTTAGTGCTGAGTTTGTCATACTCCAGTAGCAAATTCTCTGTAATACATAATATATTAACATTGTTTTCGTTTAATGTACTGGAACCAATTTCTAAAGAACTATTTTTTCCTTCTTTAAGTTATAGTAACAGAAAATCCAATGACCATTGATTCACATTCTTCTAGTATCCATTGTGTAAATGAGAAAATAACAAATTCATTCATGATGGCAGGAGAGTGATAAATAATATGTTATTCTGCTTTGGAGCCTAACCAGAAAAAATGATCACAGTACGTTACTGCTCCCATCATCTAAAGAAGCCATGATTATCCTCAGAAGTCAGTCTTCAATGTCATAAAAATTAAAAGAACACATCACAATAGTTTGATCATTGAGCATTATGCTGAAAAAAAGTTCAATTGTAGGCAATTCTTAATAGAAAGCATATCAGCATTACATAGATGTATTACAAGGATAATTGATATAGCGGTGATAGGAGTAGAACAAAAATGAGGAAAATGAAGATGTCATTACCAACTGCTTCTTGTTAAAAATATTCGTAAAAGGCACCTACATTACTATTCATCAGACAATTCGACTCATGAAATTTCAGACCACACAAACCAATTATAGTTGAATTATGCAAAATAATCACTTTAATACTTTCATAACAAGAATGTATGGAGAACAAGCAAATACAGCCAACAAACCTGCAAATACACTGCCCACTGTAAAATATAGAGGTGGAACAATTATGGCCTCTCATGAAGTAGGAACTATTAAAATTACACAGGTGTGCGATAAAAAATATACAAGGGAACTGATAGCTGAACTTCAAATATTTTTTGATGCTGGTAATAAAAAAGGAGGGGAAAAAGGAAAAAAAAAAAAGAAAAAAAGTTGGGCTCTAGATAGAAACAAAAATTATTGACCAAAAGGAACCTCTTTTTATTGTTACAAGAAATTGAGAAAAGAAATTTGTTAAGTACTGTGAGGAAAAGGAGAACAAGGTCTGTCCTGATGTTCCCTGGATTGATGAGTAAATTTAACCCTAGAAAGCCCAAGAGTTTTTCTAATGGAATACGTACAAGGTGAGTCCGTCAGAACCAGGGGGATAAACGATAATGCTCCATTTGTTTTTGACTGTTAGAACTGACAACTATAAAAATGTATTCTTTTATACCCGTTTATTATTTTTTTACAACAATTAATTTGCTTTTTACATTAAAACATTCTCTTTTGGCATGAAGTGTGTTCCAAACATACATTTCTTTTCCACATATTGTAATGTCAGTGTCATCCTACTTGTGGTGCTGCTATTGTTACTTCTGACACTAATATTATCTTCTTCACTAGAATTATTTCCGGGGTTGTAATAGTTGCCTTCGCTTCCCGAAAATAATTCATCTGACACATTTTTATCATCTAAATTGAGGTACTTCACATGCCTGAATCTCAGCATCACTCAGCCTTGATAACTACACAAATGAAAGTATTTGATTTGTGAAGAGGTATAAATTTTCATGATTCAATTTTCAAAATATTTACTACCTGCAAATAACTACACGGCACTAAAACCTCACAGTAATCAAACACTGAAGCAACATTGGATACAACAAAGAAAAGTGCAATCATATCAAATGTACTTGAGAAGCAATAAATGTACATACAAATCTCAGTAGCAACAATAGAAATAGAAATACACAGGTGACATTATCTGATAATCACTACAATAACCAGAGAGTCTTAAAAAAAAAAAAAAAAGAAAAACCTTAAAAAAAGATTTAAGTGTTATTAAAATTTAAGTGTTATTTAAGTGTTATTTTAAATTAAGTGCTATTATCTGTGTTTTGTAATTGTGATCTAATTATAACTGTATTACTCTACGAAAGTTATTATATAACTTTATTTTACACCGATGTATTGATATGTGTACAACAGCTTGTTGCTGCCACCATTAATAATAATAATAATAATAATAATAATAATAATAATAATTTGAAAGTAATTTTGGTGTAACAATTAAAAAGTATAATTAAAAAATGACCTGGACACTAGGGGCAGAGGTTAAATTTTCAATAATTTTATACGCATTAAAAGATGGAAGAGAGTCTGTTGGATTCACCTCAGGCTTTCTATGGTTAATATCACCTACGAGTTAATAATAATACAACTTGTGGGTTCATATCAGGCATATCAGGCTGTTGTACCTACTTTGCTGGTTCAAACCCGATCAAAGCCGTGAACTTTTAAGGCTGAAAAAAAATTCTTCAGAGGGGAAGTAAAACCATCTGTCCCATGTTGTAGATTTCCTGCATGTAAAAGATCCCCAAGTCCAAAAGAAGCCTCTGAGCTAAATTCATATCATTTGTTTCATAAGTAATACAGTCAACTCCGGTTGTAGTGAACTATAGTGAACCCTCGGTTTTAGTGAACTTGAGTCACTGGTCCCGTTTCACTTACATTACATATAAGCATAAGAAGATTTGGTTATAGTGAAGATGAACTCCGGTTATAGTGAATCTCGGTCATAAGAAATACAATTCCCATCTGGAAAAGAATATATTGCCTCAGTGCCACAAATTCCAACACTTGACAGCTTGAAAGAAATATTGGCCAGAGGTCATAATAAAAGTTCTCCCCTGAGGTGGCCGTAGCAGACCGGGACTGGGGCCTGAATGATGACTTCATGCCACTCAGCTTGATGTTACGTGATATTCCATGGGTCAAAGCGCATTGTATTCTACATAGGCGACAGGAAGCACATGACACAACCCCACGATACCCACCAGGCCATGGCGAAAGCATGAACTCTGGAGAAGGATCTAGAGAAATTAGTAATGAATAACGTATGAAGGAAACAACTCAAAATTATTGAGTTTTCAAAGGATAAATAAAGATATTAAAATTTTCAGTTTGTGCTGTTAATGTATATTCTGTATATCGACATATATTAATAAAATCAATAATTATGGAGAAATTCTATTTAATTTTGACATCCTTGGTTAAGTGAACCAGAAACGTTAGTCCCCAGAAATTCACTATAAGCAGGAGTCGACTGTATCTTCTTTCTCCACTAGATGATGAAAGGAGCTACCAAAATTTGCGTGCTCAGATGGATGAGCGGATCTGATGACCCGAGTGTTGCCATGTAAAATAAGGCATTAAGTAACTGACTAAACTTCAATAAAGATGAATCAAGACAATTTGTAGATCCATTGAAAAGGAGCTTTCAAGCTATTCTGCGTCATCCTGGAAGCCACTATGCGTCTGTACCAGTTGGACACACTGCATTTAAAATAACATGATAACCTGGCTCTCAACAAAATAAAATAGGCTGCCCACAGTTGGACCATTTGCAATGATTTGAAGGCTATCTCCAAGTTTCTTTGTCAACAAGGTGGATATAGTACAAAGTTCCAATGTTTTATTTGCAAGTGGGACAGCCATAATAAGGCTCAACATTGGGTCAAAAAGATAATATCTTGAACCAGGAGCCATGAATGGTTCGGAATGGCTTAGTTCAACCAAAGAGTATTGTTACCATCTTGGCATATAAAATTAGGCACAATGAAACAGTTAGTCAAGACTATTCTAAAAGTTGATAATTGTTTCAAATACCTGTGCGAAAAGTTTCCAGGTTTATCCGAAGAAAAGTTGAAAGAGGGAATCTTTGTTGGTCCAGATATCCACAAGCTTAAGAAAGAATTTGAAACTAGCATGTTAACAAAGAAAAAATACATTTGGGTTGCCTTCAAAGGTGGCAATGGGAAATTTCTGTGTTTTTGAAGGATCCTACCTATAAAGCAATTGTTATTAACATGCTGGACAAACTTCAAGCATTGGGTTGCTTCATGAGAGATGAAATACATTTCCTTCACTCACATGTGGATTTTCACCCCCCCCCCCAAAAAAAAAAAAGATAGCAAAGAACAGGGTGAATGGTTTCACAAAGACTTGAAATATATGAATCACTAATATCAAGAGAGAGAGAGAGAGAGAGAGGACAAGAACATGATTGCTGACTACTACTGGATGTTAACATGAGATAGGCCTGAGATTGAACATAAAAGAAAAATGTCAATTTATTAGAAATTATTTTGAATTTTATTTTAATTTATTTTTTGGTCAGTTTAAAATCTGTTTCAAAGTTTCAAGTACACATATTCGTCTAGGTCAATCATCTATTTTGTCATTTACCTTAGTAAAAATAATTAAACCAGTATGTTAGTGATTTTTTTTTCTCCAGAAACTGTACCATAAATTGATGTTAAGTGTTTAAATTCAACAAAACATTGATTTTCTTTTCAGTAGAGGCAGTGTGTGTGATATAGCAACCAGGGTTCATCCATTTAAACCTATAAAAAATGAAATTGCTGAAAAATAAATTTGCCTCAACATGAATCAATTACACTTCATGTAGATTTATATGGATAAAACCACTGATGACAGGCAGTAATCATTCAGCCAGAAATTGTTTGAGCAATTAAAAATATCGCTATTGATTTTACAAAAACTCCTAACAAGATTGAAAAAATTGGAGGTCACTGTCAACAACATCACACCATATAGCAAAAAAAGCAGCAAAAACTTGAATATCACAGACTTGTGTTATGAAAGGCATGATGGGCAGATGGAGATATTTAAATATTTTAATCAACAATGTGAAGCACAGTGCAGGGAAAATGAAGACATGGACTCTTCATAATCTAGCAAGATAATGTCTCCAATTTACACAATTTGACTGCTTTTTTATTTCTGTGTCAATTTTTCTTACAGAAACAAATGTATTCATTTCTTTTAAAAATTATTAACAATTTATAGGTTTCTGGAGTTTTTGAATGTTTTTGAAATGCAAATTTTTCCATAGAAATAATTTTTTCAAACCAACTTTTGAGTGCTTATTGCAGTTTGGCCATTTATTCAAGGGGTTCATTAGACAAAATATGCTTCAAATTGTCTTAATAAAATTATAGTGCGTGGTCATTGACTATTAGTACATTGTCCACATATCTTATGCCAAAAAACATATTTTCAATAAACTGAAGCATTTTAACATACACATTTTTTTTAAAAAACTGTCATAAAAGAAGCCAACCTTGCTGAAGTAACTTTCTTGATGATTCTTGGCATCTTATTCACAAGTTTCTCACAAACAATAGCTTCAATGAATTATTTTACAAATTTTTTGAGGTATTTTTCAATTTTGAACCACTATGAACCAGAAACTGAGTTGTACTTACAGTCTGTTCTCCATAGCACACGATAGCAATCTGTTGCTTCCCCTTTGCCTCTTAACACTTTGCATCAATGAATACGCAAGTGGGGATAAAAGCATCCTGAAGTAATGTTTATCTACACAAGATAAATGGGGGCCAAGGGCCTACTTCAGTGCCCTGGGTTTGGTTGCACTATCAACTGTGATTTAAAAATACAACAGCAAACATTTTCATGCGTTATTTTGTAACTTGCAATTTTCGAAAATTTAGAAAGATCAATGAAAATTTAGAATGATCAATCAAATCGAACATGTGGCACGTTTATTTTATTAACAGATTTCATGAAGAAAAAACATCAATATTGTAGTTGTAGAAAGTTGCCTAAAAAGTTAACTTTTGCAACTTTCGAAAATTCTGAGAATTTAACAAATATTGGAGATACACCTTTTATATAAACATACTTTGCTTTATCTCAGAAAAAATTGGAGCCATTTATGAGAAAATGTTTAAAACCGTAAGGCTTGCTGTTAAGTGCCCCGAAAGATAAAAATATCCATTACAAATTCTAGGATTGGATACTGGCTATACAAACATGTTTGTGCCATTTATTGTATATAGGAACAAACATCGTACATTTTTTCAGGCTCAGGAACACACAAAACAAATATTGAAAAACAGTTGCTTTTTGCTGCAGCATTACAATACTTCCTCTATGGTAAGTAGCTTGAGGGAAAGTAAATAAAGGCTGATGAATTGTCATAACATAACACTTATTATACTACGTAATTCTAAAATATAAAAAGGCACAATGTCTAGTGAATTATCTAGCATTTTCTATTCCAACTAAAAACAATATAATAACATTCTAGCCAACAATAATTCTAGCTAATAATAACATCCTAGCCAACTTTCAAAACTGAGTGTCTTGTAAATTAATTGACTAGAAATTAATGTCTTCTTTAATTATTTTGCACAAAAAAATCAAATCTATTAGATATCTAGGAGAATTAAGAAAAGATATATGCAGTAATAATGGTAATTATTTTTTTAAAAAAGCATAAAGAAAACCTAAATGAGTGAAATTGAGGAGAGAACACCCATCTTTCAAGAACCTTAGAATATCTACCCTTCGGTACAATTGATTATTTTCTTTGTCAAAAAATCAAAATGGAACAAATATAGCAGAAAATATTACCGCTCTTCCTAATTTTTTATCTTAAAAGTCATCAAAAATTTTTTCACCAAAATAATAGCAAGTCAGCCCTAACTACCACAACATGTTCAACAGTTACTAGGACTTAAGAAATTAAGAATGCTCCACTATTTTGTAGTTTTGAGAAATCCGTATCATTTCTGATTCACCATCATTCATGACACAAACATCAAGTACTAATAGTTTAACACAAATAGTTTCTAATACCCTAAATGTACAACAAACTTCTGGGAAGAACTATCCAAAGATTGAATTTATTTATTTACTTGCATGAGAAAATAGTAACTTTGATTTCACATTTGGAGGGAAGAAGAAAAGCAACTTTTACTGACAGCAACAAACCACAAGGACAAAAATCCTAACCGGTTGTCATTGATAAAGCAATTTTAATCAAATTTTTACCATACTGTTTTAGTACACTAAAAATGTTATTAAATTATGAAATCAAATGTTTACAATAAAGAATGTCAAATTTGTTTTTACTCACCAGAAGAACATAAACTTCTGTCCTTTAATAAATCGCTAAAAATGTCTTCACCAGAAGTAGCACGAGAATCCTATAGCAAAGCAATAATGAAATAGAGCTTCACTATGCAATGAAACTGATTAGTCTAAGGCAGATTTAAAGAAAAAGGTTCCATGGTAATGAATGAATTAAGATTTCATAATTCAAATGGCAGCATTGAATTTTATGTACTCTTATCTCATTCAGTGAATTATAAAATGCAAATTACTGAGAGTAAAGTTTTCTTGTAGACATTTGCCATTGATAAGAGGCAACTACGTGACACATAAATAATATTCAATTGTTGTACACAACTTTTGGAATTATGTAAAGCAAAAATGCATAATAAATATTGGCATCTCAATTGTAGAAAGAAAGAAAAAAAAAATTAGGTTGAGGAATGATGCTGAATTATTTACTAAAAAGTAGATGAACAAAAAAGAGCAACATTTTTTTTCTAATAGTGAAGAAATGTTTCCTTTTAGATTCAGAGGCAATATTGCTAAATTTCATTTTCCTACTACATTTGAAGTGCCACAAACAATCTGAATTTTTTACAAACATTATAAAAATTTAAAAACTGATAGTTTGTATTTTTTAGAAGTTTACCAATTTTTGTTCTATTCATTTTAACGATTTATTATTCTATTTTAATGAATATAATAAGATATTAAACCAAATAAAATGAAAGGCTTGTTTGTTCACAAAAAATAATTTATAAGAACAAAATATTTGAAGTAACAAAATATTTGACATGATTTAAGTTCGAAAACGTGTCATTAAAATTCTTGATAACTTGTGTTAAATTTTGGGATATTTTGTGAGAGCAATATTTACTTTAATAAAACTTTCTCTTGAAGGTAATTGTTTTGGACATCTACTAGTGCAAACCTTTTGGAGTAATCTCCTTTAATTTAACCAGAATCCAGAGACGCTCCGAATTTGCTTAACCTTCGGAGCCTAGTTAAGGAATTCGGCTAGTAATGACAACCAGCACATAATTTGGGGAATCATTGGAAATATGCCTTGCCATTGGGGGTTATGTGATTTTTATGTCATTCCATGGCATCCTGTCAATGTAATCCTTAGTGTCAAAACTAATTTTTGGTATTGTAACCTTCCCACTACCACCTCAACTCCCTGTTCTTGCATTTAGAATTTGGCGGAAACCAAGCACTTGTGTGTGTTTGGCTCTATCATATAGCTGGGTCAAAACAATATTTTGCACAGGAGACATGGCTCTATAAAGCAGTCACAACTGCTAAGTACTTATTACATTCAGACAGAAGAAAGGAATGGGGTGAAACCTTCATGGAATATAAAGTATCTATGTGTAAGCAAAATAGCACCACATCATAACTTCCCCAAACAAACACCCCCCCCCCCCGCCATGCTACACAGCCAGGATTAACAGGCTTAAACCACCAGCAGGACAGGAAACACAACGATGGATTACAATTGAACACATGAGCAACTTTTTTTATTTACCTCTATATCTGCCAAGGTCTCATCTGTCACATCCATTTTGATGAATACTGCTGCTGGCGGCTCAAGTTCTTCCTGTTAGAGAAAATAGAATTTCAGAAAAACAAGGTTCTTTCAGGGATCAGTTGCAAGGGTAAGGGGCAATATAGTAACCATTATTTCATACATTAAATACCACGGACGGATCCAGACGATTTTGGGAGGCGAGAGAATCATATATTTTTGTTAAATAATAAACATGTTATTATATTGTATATTATTTTTGTAATGTAATATAAGATTCTATACAATATTTCTTGTCCATGGGGGAGGGGGGCATGGAATGTGCCCCCACACACACACACATACACACTCGCAAGGACTGGAGATATTGTATAGAATCTAATAAAGAAATAAACATGGTACAAGTTCGATTTTCATTAATCTTTCTGAATTTTCAAAAATTGCAAATTATAAATAACACATGAAAATGTTTGCGGTTGTAGTTTTTAAATCAGTCCACAAATATTCAATAGGGTTCACGATGAGACGTTTTAGGAGTTTTTAGTTGTGTTGGTGCATTCCTTGTCAGTCACTGCTTGCAAATATATTGTTATACATATTTACACACTGCTGGTCAAAAGTTTTTGGACACCCATTAAAGTTTTTTCTCTCGCACACTGTATTTGGTCTTGATAGTGCAACCAAAGCAACCCCAGTCCCTAGTGCAACCCCAGTGCACTGAAGTAAGGCCTTTGTACCACTTTATCATGTGTAGATACACATTACATAGGGATCCTTTTATCCCCACTCAAGAGTATTCGTTGATACTAAGTGTTGAGTGGCTGGGAAAGCATTTATTGTTGTCCCTATTATATCATCTTGTTGTTTAGCTTACGGCTTCATTTATGTCCACAAGGATGATTTACCAATGCATCCTGTCATAAGCTCAGTTAACACTTCTATTTATAATTTATCAAAATTTCTTAATAAACTTTTAAAACCACTTTTACAAGAAATAATTATTGCAGTAATTTTAATTCTTACCACACTATTTAAGTAAATGATGTAAGCTATAAACAGAATGGTGGTATGGCTATCGAGGGTGTATTAAGCAGTTTTTGCTCTAAAATTATAACGCGGAAATTAGAATCTGATATTTTATCTAAATTCAATGTCAAGTTTCATCGTCACTATGTTGACGATACGTTTATTATTATATGACAGATTCAGACCATGATATCTTTTTAGAACTTAATAACTTACATCCTTAACTTAAATTTACTATTGAAAAAGAAATAGATAAATAATCAATTGTTAGATGTTATCATCATTAAGAATGACCATTACGTGAAAACAAATTGGTTCAGAAAATCAACATTTGCAAGCAAAGGGCTTCATTACTACTGCTCACATAGTAAGAAAACCAAAATTGGAATTATTTATAATCTAGTGGATTGCGCAGACAAGTTAGCTGATAAGGAATTCCATCCCTTTAACTCACAAATAGTTCAAGCTATTTAAGAAAAAATAATTATCCTAATGCTATTATTACTAAATTTATCTTTTAGAGAATGAAGTTTCTTGATTCACATTTCAAACAATGTCAAAACATAACAATACTTCCGAGAATAAATGTTCATCGTTACCTTTTGTTCTCACAACAAATTATTAAAACAGATTTTTCAAGAAAAGTACCAGTGTAGACTAACGAACACAGCTTATACTGACTTTGGTTGGAAATGATGACGTCTGAAGTTCTCCTTTCAACAAAGCGAATGCTGTACACGGTATTGAATGCAATGATTGCCATCAAATATATTTAGGCCAAACTAGTTGTTAGGTTCTAACTAGAATGAAAGAACATCAGAGAGATTCCTCCAAGACAAAACTTATATCTGATTGTCGGATAAAGTTCACCCTCTCTTTCAATTTTCAAAATCCCAGAATCTGATATTCAGGCCTGGAGATAATCACAATAATTTTCTGAAACTCAACACATTAAAATAATTATATTAATACTACCATTGAGCATTATAATTTTACAAAAATGTTTGTTTTGCTGAATAGATATCGAACATGGACAAATTATTTCCCCTTCTTTCCACCGCTTCCAAACCGTCCCCCTCCCTTTCTCGTCTTAACTTCCCCAGAGAGTGTTAATGTTCATACTGTCTGTTTTTGTAAGCTCTGACGTTTCTGGTAAGTTCTTACCCGTCATAATTTCTCCATTTTAATATTGTATGGTAAATAATTTAAAATTTTGTCAACTTTTCAACATTCAATTTTACAGCCTCATTATGGAGACAATAATCCCCGACACTGTTGCACAGAAGGATTATGCAATAAATTAAGGTTACAAAAAATTTGTTTGTCTATAAATACGGACCCTAACCCTCTACTACAATATATAATAGAATAATTTTCCACTAATAGTATCTATTATTTCTACATACATTGAGGCAAGGCAAAATACCTAGCGATATTTTTGGCATTTGCAAGCAAAACTTTAATGACTAATATCTTGTGAAATATAAGGAATTGCGTGATGATACAAATTAATACGAGACGTTGAGAGTGTTAAGAGTCAGAAAATCTCAATATTAATGGAATGAAGTAAATTTTGAACAATTTAGGAATTTTTCTGAAAATAAAACAGAGAAATAAGATAGGACATTGTTGATAAGGGACAAAAGACGCTCTATGTATGGTTAGGGTGTGATAAGAGCACATCAAGGAACACAAATAACAACGGAACAAGATAACTGGTTACATCGTGTAGAAAGTGAAAGCTAACCATTTTGGACAGAACTATCTGGATTTTGTAGAGGAAGCATCGAAGGCTGTCAGGGCGTGAAGTTGATATACTTTGTAATTAGTCTGTAGAGATAGATAATGGACATGTGGTCCAAGGATTTAAGAGAATAGGGAAGTAATTGAAAAGTAATTTATTAGAGAGAAAAGATTAACATTAGTTGGATAATTAGGTTGTAAATACTAGTTCAATTTATAAGTTAAATTCAGTGTGGATGTAAGGAGAACACCAGATAGAGTTGCTGATTTTGATGATAATGCCAAGAATTCAGAGAAGAATCTTCAAAAGGGAAGTTCAGATAATAAGCAGCAAAAAACTTCAACAAAAATATTGTAGCAAGGCCAAGTTGTGTGTAATTATAAGGTAACATTAAGATAGATAAAGAATTGTTATGTTTGTTTATAGAGATTCGATGGCCATCAAACAGTTTAAAAATTAGCGAAAGATAAAGAAATATTGTTGAACATCAAAATAATTAGAAATTAAAATAAAAAGTTCAGCAGACAACACAATGTCGCTGGCAATATAGTAAACAACATTGACAAGTTGTTTAATTTATGAGTAAGAGAAGTAATACTCCGCCTGGAAGGTACGTTACCTTGACATTGGTGGCGGAGCTTGAGTACCCCTTTGACCCTGAGAGCTATGCTGGTGGTAGTGTAGCTACTGGTAGAACCCCCCTTGATGGACAGGTCGAGGGGGAGTGATCAGACAAAGAAGTACTCCAGAGGAGGACCTCAACACCAAGAAGAGGACTACAGGAAGCAACTCCAGAAGAGGACTATGCTGACATAGAAAACCATCAGCTTTGCGGAGATGGGGAAGAGGCCCTGTAGCTTAGGAGAAGAGGAGAAGGGTAGGCGAGACTCTTCGGGCAGCGGGAAGCCATCTCACCTAGAGGAGACAACCTCGATAAAAAATCCAGTCTCTTCCCTGCTTGGAAGTTGTGTGAAGGGCTAGTAAACCTCCCAAGTAAAAAGCAATTACACTCGCAAGCTTCAAAGAAGATGGCCAGACCGAACTTAAGACGAATTTGGCAAGAAAAAGGTTAAGAGATATGGAATAAAGGATATATTAAAGATTGCTGCTTGGAATGTGACGGGTCTGTCAACAAAAGAACTAGAACTAGATAAGGAACTAAAAGAGAAAGGGATAAATATACCCATTATTTCAGAAACAAAAAAGAAACTTAAAGGAACAAAAGACCTGGAAAATTATGTAATGATATATAGTGGGGTAGAACAAAGAAGAAGAGCTGCAAGTGGAGTCTCAATTCTTATTGACAAAAAAATGGAAAAACAAAATCAAAAGTTATATTTTTGTTAAAGATAGAATATTGATCGTACGATTAAAAATATAAAGTGGGTATCATACTATATTTGGTGTATATGCTCCTGAAGAAGGCATGACAGAACTAACTGAAAAATTCTATGAAGTCCTTCAGCAACATTACCATAAATTACCATATAATATTGGCAGGAGACTATTAATGCCAGACTAGGTATATCTCTCGGAGAGAATCACTTGAATAGAAATAGGCGAGAGCATAGAGAATTTGCCACCTTCAACAACTTGAAGATAAGGAATACACTCTTTCATAGGAAAGATATTTATGGACATGGATATTTATATAAATGGACTGCAAGAGGTCCAAGATCAATTATAGATTATATAATTGCAAATAAGAAATTAGCAAGTGAAGTAAGAGATACATGAGTATATAGAGGAAGTGACATAAATTCAGACCATAACTTGTAGAAATCAGATATAGAAATCTTAGCAAGGCAGAAGAAGATATATTCGAGTTCCTACCATCAGAACCAGAAAAAGGCAGAAGTCTTCAAAGTCCATCTCCTGCTAAAAGAGAGCGTAAAATATTTACATCAAACCAGAATGGCACAGAAGATTGAAGATACCATCACTAGCAATGATCTAGAAGAAGAATGGGTAAATATTAAAACCATAATAAAGACGCGGCTTGAGAAGTTTTAGGAAAACCAAGAACATTTAGGAAACTGAAAGGTCTTAAAATATGGAACGAAGAGATAGAACAAGCTATAATACAAAAAAAAGTAGCATATAAGCATCTGCAAATGAAGACCGATGAAACAGTGAGTATACAAAGTTAAAAGAAATATCACCAAAGAAATAGTTAGAAATGCTCACCAATCAGCATGGGAAAGATTCATAAATGAATTAGAAAATGACATTCATGGCACACAACAACTAGCATATTAAGTATTTAGGCATATCAATAGTGATTTAAAAAACACAGCTAATTTAAAAATTATAAAAGAAAGTCAGTAGGTTGAACGTTATCAAACTTTATGGTATAACCCTCAAGATGAAAATATCCAATGTGAAATACCAGTACAAGCTTCGGTACATGACACTGAATTAGAAGAATTAGAAACAGCAATATTGGGACTAAAAAATTGAAAAGCTCCGAGACTTGACAAAGTAAATACCAATCTAATAAAATATGGAGGTTAGCTGTTAAAACTAATTCTCCACCTATTCAATGTACATTGGAAGCAATGCTGTGTCTCTGAAGAATGGCAAAAAAGTGAAAGTAATTTCATTATTTAAAAAAGGGAAAAGAAGTGACTGTGGCAACTTTACAAGTATTAGTATACTACCCACATGCTATAAAATATATGCAAAAATTTTAAATAAAAGACTTGTTAAAATCTCTGAAATTTTAATTATAGAAGAACCAAATGGTTTTAGAAAAGGATCCTCCTGTACAGATAATTTTACCATCCAACAACTAATAGAAAAGTGTAGAGAATTTTATCTAGAAACTCATTTGGCTTTCGTTGATTATGAAGAAGCTTTTGATAAGTTGAAATGTTCTACTTTACGGGAAATTATGTAAAGAAGAGGCTACCCACACCACTAAATAACATTAAATCTCTGTATCAGAATACCTCTGTTATTTTAGAACTAGAAGAAAAAAATATTCAAAAGAAATAAAAACAAACCAAGGAGTTCACCAAGGATGCAGCCTTTCCCCAACATAGTTTAACATATACTTGGATGACATCATTTGAGAATGGAAGAACAAAATCAGCCTAGGAATTAAGCTCAAAAATGGAGTGCACTTAAATACACTCCTACTTGCTGATGATCACATTATAATCCATGAAAGTCAGGATGACTTATAGAGGTCTATTCATCAATTAAACCAAACTTGCAAAGGATATAATCTAAAGATTTCAAAAACGAAGACCAAAACAATAGCATTTGTGGGAAAGCATTCTATACGCACCAAAATAATTTTGGAAATTATGATACTGGAACAAATTAGCAAATTTAAATGTTTGGGCTACAACATACCGTTCCACACAGAAATGGATGTAGATGATAAAGTACCAGAATGTATGCAGAAATATTCGGCGAACTCTTAAAGATCAAACATGTAGAGATACTCTAATGATGATATATAAAGTAATGGCTGTCCCATTTCTGTTGTTTAGAAGTGAATGCTGGACTGTGAGAGAGAAAGATAAACAAGAGTTGCAGTCTGCTGAAATGAATATCATGAAATCTGTAAAAATATGTACCAAACTAGATAAACTCAGAAATGAGGAAAAACTAAAAGATTTAAACGTTCAAGCAATCAATGACAAGGTACAATGTTTCAGACCGGAATGGTTACAACATGTGGAAAGAATGAAAGAGACTCACATTCCAAAGCAGGTGTTTAAGTATAGGCTTCAAGGCAGAAGAGATCCAGATAGACCCCTAAAAAGATGGAATTCTTCGAAGCTGGAACAGGTCATAGACCTATCCTTGAAGTGGAGAAAAAGAAAGGAGTAATAATATATATTGCCTAACTAAATTAAATGATTCACCAGCTGAATACTCATATGAGTGGTGTTTTCTAGCTCACGAAGAAAAGAACAATATCTTGAGAATGCATAAGTACGCTGATGGCCAAAACTTAACTGAAAACCAGAGCTAGCCACTCCATTTTATTAGAAATGTTCAGAAATTATAGGGGAAATTGTGAATTACCAAAATACCACAACCAAAGATGGGAAAAATAAATAAATCAGGGAAAGTAATTATAGGGAAATACAATAAAATTTATTATAAATTTAATAATTATAAAAAGAATTTTGATTTACTTCAATAGCATGCCCAATGCGGGGCAGTAAAGCAATATAATTATTTAATTAATATAAAAGTGATGATGCACTTTCATTTATTGTTATAACTAATTTGCTTTATTAATATTAACAATAATGAACTTTGATTACCTTGTATTGTGAATAATTTACTACCTAAATGTGTTTTTATTAATTAATTACTTTGTGACATGTTCCAGGACCGACGTTTTTAGAAATCGAGTACTGATTATAATCAAGTACTATATTACGTGAATTGTTCATTACCCCTGCTGCTCAAAACACCTGCACTACACAGTCCCTGCCCTCCATGGATTTCTCTCTTGCCAGAACACTGTATTGTCAGTTTAAACGACTTTTGTAAGGCGAACCATATTTTAACCAAATAAATGAAAATTATTGCCGATTGTCACAGCGTGAGTAGTCGAGACAGTTTTCTAATTTTGTATGTTTTCTGTTACCAATCAATAACTACAATTGTGAAATTGGACACTCCTATTATAAACAAAGCTGAAGTACCTTCACTTGAAGGAGCACAACATTCTTCCCGAGACATTTGGAACTCCATAAGCAGAAGGCACATTGAATTGGATATATTTGACACAGATTGAAATGAAGATAAGTGTACATTAGAAAATATCATTGACATTAAGGATTTGGAAAGTGAATAACGGCAAGATTCCAGTAATTTCTAGCTCCAAAAAGGGGATAATCATAATAATAATAATAAAAATAATAATAATAATAATAATAATAATAATAATATTTATTGAGTCACATATACAATTACAATTGTGTATGACGAGTCAAATATGATATACATACATCTTGGGAGCAGCGAGTGAAGTTACATTTATTTTTATTGTCCACAAGCAAAACAAAGGGCCATCTCAGCGTTTTCTCAAAGGACCAGGGCAACTGGACAAAAACCTGATCAACATGGGGTCATTGGCCTAGTGATTACACAATACTTGTTACAGATATATATTAAGATATTACACAGGAGATAATTATTTTTACTGTCATTTGTAACTCCTCGATTCAGAACACAATACACAACAGGCACAATACTGGGCTCAAATTGTCTGTTACTTAATTACAAAACATTAATTATGTAAGTGAGATTATTATAAATAACAATATTGTTGATACTAAGTAAAATTTCTTTGAATTATAAAATATTTTTAAGTTGTACAAATTGAAATTTACTGTCATTTCAAATTTCATGACTGCAGTTAAGGGTTCATATTTTCCAGCAAAACACCTCATTTAATGTTAGAGAAGTTTATCCTTACCTCTCCTTCCTGCTTTACCTCGCTGGTATCTTCCACTGGTTGAAGAAACTTTGATAACTCTGGCTGTGCCTGTTCAAAAGAATGAAACTATTAAAACATAAAATTTTTCAATTACATTACACTTCTTCAGCACAGAGGCAAACATGCAAGTACATGCACCTCTTTCTCATGTTCTATTCTGGAAAAAAGTTAGTACTTTGCTTAAATGAAGAATGAAATAGACGTTTATAAAAGTCCTATTATTTTTTAAATAAAAATCAATAAAGGAACTTACCACAGCATTCTGAAGAGATTCTGCATCATCGGGCTCTCCTTTCACCTGACAAGCAATCGTATTAAATTAATAACAATGACCAGCGAATATTGAAATACATTAGAATGTATTGTAAACTTCTCTTCCTAAGATACATGTTTAAGAAATAATGCACGGTACTAAAGCCTGGGGTTCACGATAAATTACACGTAAAACCGTGCGAATACGTTAAAACGCGCATAGAACGATAAGTACAGTATTATGTGTTACATGTTTCGAGTTTACGAAATCGTGTTCTCGATATTTTACCACATGCGTGTGAACTAACTAGGTAATAAAAGATCGTAACGAGCATTGCAACAGTAACATTTGATTTCAATAAATTTTCTCTCGTTTGTAATAGAATTGGGCCAATTTCAATTGGCAAACAAGCAAGTTGATTTGATATGGACCGCTCCTGACGAAATGGAAATATCTAAAGCACACACTCCTCTCGCATCTAGAGATACATCAAGTTCAAGAAAACGCAGAAATAAGTAGCAAGTAATTTTACTCCTTTCAATAATTTAAACTGTAACCACTTACCTCTTCAAATTTAATAATACTTTCGGCTTCCACATGTACGTTTTCCATTAATGCAGCTCCACATTCAATTATCGACGAGCCAACAGCAAGACTACTTAGAAGACTTTTTGTAACCTGTTGTAACCTGCGGCCACAGACAGAGAAACACAGAGAACTGGCCAGGGCAGGCAGGCACACTACAAATCATAATAATCAACATAATTGGAATATCAATACT
>BOPP01000221.1:1177762-1217588 GCA_017312745.1 Gryllus bimaculatus | reverse complement strand
TTTATAATTCGTGTTTTAATGTAATTTTATTTCTGTAATTTTTATTTGAGTTCTGAGGATGATCGCTAGGCGAACGAAACGATCTTTTGCAAAGTATATTTTTTGATACCAGACAACATCTTTAAGTTACCGCATTTAAAGATGGTAAGAATTTGAAGGCATAAGCCGAATTATACTGTACAACAGAACAAGAGATTTCACTGTACAATGACAATTTGCTGCTGTCAGAATGGTTTGGAAACTTTTCCCCAACAATTGGAAATGTATATTTCGTGGACCATTCCTATAAAAGAAGATAGATCTTCAACATTTTCGAGACTTGTTCCTTCATTTAACACACGTATAAGAACAAAAATACTTACTGTACTGGAATTACTTACTGTATAAAAATAAAAATGTTTCAATTTTTCACCATACAAAATATTTATTAATGTCGTTTAATATTTAATGATATTGACAATGTTCCACCAATCATAGCATAAGTGATAATTTTTCTTTTCAGAATAATTTACAAAAATTGAAAGCATTTACACGCCAGTCAATAGATTAGTATTACACTTATGCAACTCAGAGGCGTTTAAAAGGGTATATGCATCGGAGGGTTAGAGAAGGTGTCGGCCACAATTATAATCCGCTGCTTTGTACGAGGTTGGTTGCAGTAAGAGGTTCGATCGCGACGATAACAACGGGCATTGCACAAGACCGGAAACGCCTCGACAGAAGGAGAGGGGCTAGGAGAGAGCAGCGCCGTGGCAGAGTAATTACGGCTGGGAGAGCAATTAGTTGTTGGAGGGAGCCGAGTCCTAGAGGAGAGATGGGCTGTGGGAGAGGAGGATGGGCGCTGGCCCTGTGCCTGGCGTTGGCCCTGTGGGCTGAAGGGCCGAGGGCGCAGGGCGCGTGCTCGGAGGGTGCGCCGCCCGCCGACGGGCTGCGCTGGGCGCTGGCGGGCGTGGGCGCGGGCGCGGGCGGGGCGGTGGGCGTGGTGGACCTGGGCGACGGCCCGCGCTGGCTGCCCGCCCTCCACGCGCGCGCCGCGGCGCCGCTGCTGCTGTGGCGTGCGTCTCAACTGCCGACCGTGGGTTCTGCGCCGCAGTGGCTGGAAGGCGCCCGGGGCTACGTGCTGGCGGCCAGCAACTCTTACCGCCTGCTCTTCTTTCTCTTTAAAGACACCTCGAAAGCCGTTCCTGACAAGGTGTATGCGGTAAGGCCACCAGCCTCTGCTCTTTCAAAATTCTCCACTGGAACCTGAAACTGTATATTGAAAATTAATGCAAGGAAGCCCGTTTACCAGTTTGAATTTTAGCGTTGCCCTGTAAATTTCAATCAATACTTCTGGCTAAGAACAATATATCTTTGATAACATATGTGATTTCTTTAAATTTTCAGCATATTACAGGAGATACGCATCGAAATATGCAGCTTAATTCAGCTGTGCCTATTGTAATGTCAATTCGAAGGAATACATTGCAGAAAAACGGCAGTGAACAGAATATTGGGTCACTAGGTTATAGAACTAATCGTAGTGCACGTCATATTTCGGAATTTGAGGCTTTTTCTCCCTACTCTAATCCTTTGTATCTTAAAACTAATCGGTTTAACAGAGGATTTGTAGATCCATGGGTACAGTTGACGGAAACAATGACACTGATCCAAAGGAAGAACGAAACGTTGAATCTCAATGAGACATACAGCGGCCATTGGCCTGAGGATGAGCTGGGTCGATGGGCCTCCCAGCAAGTCGCTTTGGAAGAGGGGATGGGCACTGAGCAGCTGCAACTGTGCCGCGTGGAGGGACTGGCGCCAGAGCGGGAGGGGGTGGGCACCGAGCAGCTGCGCCTCATGGTGCGAGCGGTGCCAGAGGGGGAGGGGAGGGGGCGCAGAGAATCTCAGCGCCAGAGGATTGAACGGAAGCGCGACCTTCAGGAAGACTTGGAAGCGTTGAGACTCTTGAGGGTGAGCCACCAGTCCTTCCGCGGAGTGGTGCTGCGGGAAGATGGCGACGGAATCACTTGGCGAGCGATTGCAAACGACCCAGCAACTGGGAGGTGAGAAATGTCATCTACTTACCGTTCAAAATACCATTCAAAATATAACTTTCATACATTTGCGATTCAAGTATATAATTTGCCTCTCTTTATTCGGAATTCCATAACTGCAAGTTTTTTTCAGATTGTGGTTCACGTTTCAGTTATTTTTTGAAAGTTTAGAAATGTAAATCCAAAAATGGCATAGTGCATGTTAATTAAATACGTTCAGAAAAGCATATACAGTAAAATCTGTCTAATTAATCTAATCGACCGGGACCAAAAATATCCGATTTAGGGAGGATTCCGTTTCATGCAGGGTTGCCTATTTTATGACACTTTTGATATTATGTCTTTATTGACATTATTATAATTATGATAATGCACTAACGTATAACGTATTTACGGAAAAAATCACAAATATTTAACATATTTCTTAAAATTAAAAGAAAAAATTCAGAATTAGTTTTAAGTTTTTTTCCCAACCATTGTTAAACTAGTTGTGAAACTTATAAAAACGCACTACCTCACTGCTTAGTGGCTGCAGTCGGATTGCTCTCTCTTTAACCGCACAATGCATCACAGTCCAAAGTAGTAGGTCTTTTTAATACCCTCTCGTGGCGTATCTGGTCGAGGGGTTACCAATCTGAACGTGAGGCTGGGGCGTGCGTGACAAAAAGCATGCCCTTACACCTTCCCACGCTCAGAGAGCCGAAGGGAGAGAATTCCTCTACGCCTTGAGAGACAAGGTCGAATTCTCCGCGGACCAACTAAAGCCCCACTCGTTCACGACTAAATCGCATATCTCGGAGACAGAGAATTTTAAACAAACTTCAAGATGCATTCAGTTCACTAAGAATATCTTACGTCTCTCTGCCAATTGCACTAAATTCACAGAAATTTTGTTTTATAAAGGTTTTCCTCCTGCAGAACATTAAAAACCGTTGTTTTCTCTTTGGACAGGTTCTGTCTTAAGCTGTGTACGTTCCATTTAACTTCACGGACCGGAGAAATTTTCCGGATAAGTACAGGTTCCGGCATGTACAGATTCCGGGTTAGTCAGATTTTACTGTAATATTGTTTTGGTCATCTTATTTAAGAATCGAAAATTTACTCACTGCATTTTTTTATAAATTCATTCGATTAATCTTTTAATGTTTGCGCGGGCTCATCAACTATTGAGGTCTCTAACGCAACGAAAGCGTAGAATATGACAGTATGAAAGTAGCAGATTATTTTTGAATGCATAATCAATAAGTGTTGCTTATTCACTATGCATAAATTATATATAAATTTCCCTGCTTTTCAGAGCACGACGTTTAAAAGTAGAAAAGTTTTGTAAAATCGGTATTTCATTACAAATCAAACAAATTTGGCTAAATGTACCCCAATGTTGCAGCTTCGATGGTGTAACAAATTTTCGGATTGTTATTATCATTTTCTCTCAAATTCAAAGCCGATCGAAATGATGAATTTTTAAGGGGAAGGATCATTTGTTCACCTCCCTTCAGAAGTAAAATGAAGCCATCTTCCCATGTTGCAGATTTACGCGTATAAAAGACCATTAAGCCTAAAAGAAGCCTCTGAGCTAAATTCTAATTGCCTGTTTGTCGTCCGAATGTTACTTTTTTGCGCTACTAGATAGTGACAGGAGCGTCACAGTGTTTGCGTTGTCAGGCCGAAGAGAAGTCCAGATGGACCGAGTCTCGAAACGTAAAATAAGGTATTGAATTGAATTCAATTGAATGGAATTAAATTGATGTTGGCAACTGTCACAACGGCATAGCTTATAAAATCACTGTCAATAAAAATTATATATTAAAGTTCACTCATGTGACTAACGACCTTATTTATTATTTGTTACTTATTTTTAAACAATTTTAGTCCATTATTACTACTTCTTCACATTTTACATATGAAATGTAAAGAAAGTTATGTAAAACTGAAGAAAAAACGCCCTTTATTAGCATAAACATTTGTGTTATAGGTATCTGAAAACGAATAAGTAAATAATGCATATTTCTGTATGTTGTACATTACTTTTCCAAACATGTTGTCCTACTGTATAACAACGCTCCGGCATCCTACATAACAAAAAAAATGTTTATGGCCAAACGTCGCTCGGTTTGCCCGTCTGTCAGCCCATGTCTTTCCCCTTCGTACGTCGGTCTGTCCGTCTAGCTGATACTCCCCCTCGATCAGCACTATGTCCGCCAGCTCCTCTCTTTGTCCGCTCCTCTGACTGTCCGTCCTGTCTCCCTGTATGCCTTTGCCTTGGAGCCCTCTGTCACCATGTCGCACCCTGCGCCTGATCGTCATTCTTCTGCCCGTCCCTCTTTCCGTCCGTCTCCGTATCGCTTTAGATTACAGAAAAAAGGGCACGATTAATAAACGTATGTCACGCACGTAATTCCTTCAAGTCTCTCTTTTAATCTGGGACTACCACCGCCGCCTTACCTCTTCAAACACAAATCAGTAGATTTTATAAAAGACGACTTCCTCTTAAAAAAGCTCACGTTTCCGCTCAGGAATGACGGCGCATGAGGGGAAGGCTTGCGGACTGCCAGACAAACGGAGGGAATGGTGCGCACGTAACACACGCACGGATGCTTAGGCGCTCAGACACGTTCGGGCAGTTAGACGGACGGACGAACAGACGAATAGGTAGACAGAAAGTCCCATGGATTGACGCACTGGCGGTAGTAGGACGAGCGATCAGTTCTCTAAAATCGCTTTTTTCGATATAGTCAACCCCCAAAATTTGTGCTTCTGTGACGCAAATCTTCCACATCGATTTTTGCAGCTCTTCATAAGTTCCTCCATTCTACATATACGAGAATTTAAACTGCGTAATAACATTTTTTGGCCGCTACTCGTGTGTTTCTTTTCAGGAAGCGTGTGTACAACTGGATGAGTGGTGGTGGTGGTGGTGGTGGTTGCGAGGGTGAGTTGGCGTCAGCATCGCTCATAGCGGCGCGATCACCGGACCCAGCTGGTGTCTCTGCGAAAGCCATTGCAGTGAGAGAGCTTGCTTACACAAACCACACTATGACGGTCAACGGGGTCGCAATGCCTCTGCTCGGTTACTTTGTGCCGCTGTGGGAAGAAATGAAGAAACGTCATCGCATTAGCGTCTCCTTTCTTCTCATAAAGCTTCCTGATTTTGTAAGTGGTAATAGTAGTAGTATTAGTGGTAGTAGTAGTGGTAGTGGTAGTAGTAGTGGAAGTAGTAGTAGTATAGGCAGTATTGGTACTAGTAAACGTAGGGGTAGTATAGGTAGTAGTAATACTAGTAGGACTAGTAGCAGTACTAGTAGTAGGGGTAGTCTAGGTAGTAGTAGTAGTAATAGTAGTAATCTGGCAATATTGACTACAACAGAGAATCAAAAGTTTTAATAATTCGTATTAAATAACTCTAATCGATGTCGCATGAAGATTGCTTTTCGATGTTGTAATTAAATATTAATTGAATGACCAGAAATGTAAACATTATTTTGACTTATCGCAAGTCATATAGCAGAAGGTATTATCGGCCTAGTAATAAATTAATTTGCGGGTATTTTATCATTTTGTTCAAAAACTCACAGAAAACAAATAAAAAAGATGAAAATCCACAGGCGAAGAAAAAGAGGCTCTTTAAACACAATTTTAGCCCATGATTTTTGTCGCCCTTAAAATTTTGCCGCTGTCGGCACGCGTCTCCAGTGCCTTCGCGTAAATCCGCCTTGGCACTAACCACTGCTTCTCCAAGTTCTACATGTCATCTCAAATTGGACATTCCGCCGTCCACTCTGATCGAAGCGGGGTGGAAGAGATTAGACGTGTCAGCTCCTAGATCTAAATCGAAAGGCTTAGTCTCACAGACATCACATATAGCGATACGAACAGCTTGGTTCTTTTTAGGGTAAGATGGGAGGCAATATGAGCAGTTTATGTACCATTTTGTTCTAAATATGAAGTCAACAAAGGAAAATTGGAATACTCCATTTTTATAAGCGTTTTTTTTCTTTCACGTTTCAGGGCATTATCCTTTAATAATATTCTTTACAGAATATTACGAGAAAACCACTAATTTAAAAAAAATATGTACATGATATTGTTTAAAGATCTTTGAAAAATAATTTTAATTAGGGGTCATCCATAAATTACATAATGGTAAAGAGCGGGGAAGGGGACTGGAGCAGCGTTACGCTGCGTTACATAGGGGAGGGAGGTATTAGTTAAGTGTTACGTAAGACTGATATTGTTTTTAATTTTTTCAACATTTGCTGAAATAATTCATTTTTTGAGTCCTGTACTAAACATAAAATATCAACTAGTTAATTTGTTTTAAAAACAGAAATAAACTAAAGTTATTAGTTGTAAATTGTTACAATAAACGGAATTTTTTAACATTTTGTTTATTTTTAAGATTAGGAAGAAAATATTCAAAATTGACGGGAAGTTTATTCGAGAATCCATTCAAATTGGGACTGTAGACTCTCGCTCTCGTATCATCCACGACAGCGTGTGCATCAGGATGTGAAAAAACATTTCTCGCCTAAGCATTCTTCCTTCACTCACAACTAGCCCCAATCTTATTGTTTGGTACTTCCAGCATCGGCAACTAATTTCTATTTTACTTATCATTAATTACATTAATATACAACACAAGTTAAATAAATACAAATGGTTTTTACTGTGCTCTAATTTATTTTCCCTTCTTTCAGTTACAAGGGGAGAGTTGTCGCAAGTGTTACGTAATTATTTAGGGGGGGAGTTCAAGCGCGTGTTACGGGTGCGTTACAAGAGAGAGAGGAGGTATTAAAAATATTCCAAATTTGCATGTTGTAATTTATGGCCGACCCCTAATGCAAATATTGTAGTCGAAGAAACACGGCGAACAATATATGAACATTTTTATTTTACGAAAATGCAGATACTTCAACTAAAATGCGAGTTACACCATTTTTTAAACGTCCGTTGCTTAGCCAAGGTTTAAGAAAAACATTTCAACGAATTTTTAGAAAATCATGTTGAGGATGAGATAGAGAGCTACTGTTGATGCTGAGTGATAATTATGTTCAGGCTGAGTGAGAGATGGAAAAACGGCTTTTCTAAAAACACCAACCTTATCAAATATTGGCTTTGCGATGGGTTATCTTGAGTCTTGTGGACCCAGAGAGAAAAGAAAATATTTTTTTTGGAAGCTTGACAACTACGTTTTTGCATTTTCAATTTATTTTTTGTGACTATTCCGTTCGTGAAATAAAAACCAATATTGTTTAACTATACACACAAAATGCCCCAATCAGGGCGGTGTCGTGTTGTCGGTCAAAATGTTTATCGCTTTCTCTATCCGATTTTTCTTACCACTTCTACCCATTGGCGAATCATAAACCGTGACTCATCTATCTTAGGAGGTGGTATACATCGATCGCTATGTCGATGGCCAATAAGCAGCGTATGTACTATAACATAACCTCTGATTTTAACATACGCTTTCAGTTATTTTCAATATTTAGCACATTTTGTAACTCTGTTGGACATAATTTCACTCGTGGCATAGTTCTATTAATACCACTCGTGCATTGGAAATTAGCAGATAAATCCCTCCTCGCTTCGCGAGTCGGGAATTTATCGACAATTTCCAAAGCACTCTTGATATTACCTATCATAATATATGATATTGTTGCTGTGTTTGCAGATAGCTGTTATTATTATTATTGACGTTTTCTTATTGAAATATTTATTTTAGATGAAATCATACTGATGTAGGATGAATGAAGGATTGTCACAGATGTGTAGACAGAGGACGTCTTGGAAAAAAAGCACGTACCATTGTATCAAATCACATGTACTTTCATAAAAATCTCAAAATCGGTTTGCCACATTACACAACTTATTAACTTGCAGAAATAAATCACCACATTGTCAAAAAAAAAAAAAAAATCAGAAATTTTCTTTTTTCACATGTGTTTATTAAGACAGAATTGAACTCCATCTGTCACAGTTTTAGCCTCAACATAGAGTAGCATTTCATATATTATAATTTATTTTTGCGTGTTAAATCCATAAATTTGTCATCAAACGAATACGAATAATGCGTAATTTACTACAACTAAAACAAGAATAACTTCATACAGAAACAGAAAAAAATTTGTGCATTTATATATATTTTATTACATGAAAATCTTTTTCCCAAATTACCTTTATGAACAAACATGTGAAGAAAACTTAGCACAGAAAGAACTGTGCTAAGTTACAAAGATAAATAAACAATCACGCACACAAGTATTTAGAAGTTCTTGGTTCACGATCTTTTTCCAATCATTTCATATTTCTTGTACATTTAGTACGTTCATGCCTCCATCCTATTAAGAACAATTTTCAACTTAACTTTATAAACTTCGTATAAGAAACATTGGCAGAATCTCCAATTTTCAAACAATCCATTCACGATTGAAAGTAAAAAGCTCAACCACCGACCAGAGGCTACATCACTTTCAGTAGTTGTTTCGATTTAATTTGTGGTAATATTATCTATACATTAATTCTTCTTTTACACGTTGTACTTATACTAAATAGCTCAATTCACGGAGACAGGTCTCATCGCTCGGTTCACTTGTTTCTTATATAATTTCAATCATGGTCAAGCTAGCATAGTTAAAAGCAATTCGAATACTCGAAATAAATGTCATTTTCTAAAAATAGCACATTTTGGGGTAATATTTTGAAATTCAAAAATGCCATTTTTTATTCTTGGCCGGCCCAAAATAGACGTGGCAAATTTCTTAGTATTTACTTTCAGGTAATATATTTCTTTTTGTGACAAAAAATTTTAAAAACTGTACTTTCATATGTGCTTACTTTTATATATTCATGCTACATTTTCGCAAGTGCAGAAACCAATATTTAATTATTAATGAATTCCCCGATTTTTTCAGAGTGGACTTTAAATCGTTTTATTTATTATATTAAGCTTTGTCCCCTGCTGAAAAGAGAACCATATTTAATCAGATATTATGTTTGCTAGCTGACTGGTGACAGAATACTGGAGACCATAGAAAAATTGATAGTCCAGGGAAAAATAGATTTGCTGCCACAATACTGGAAGTTCACCTCCAGCAAGTTTGGTTCCTCAACACTGATGGACGTTGTGTCCTCCGGGGAAGCTGATCGCCACATTGTGCTTGTGCCGTTTGCGTCGCCGCTGCCGATTTGGTCGCTGCCGCTGCGCGTGTTCTCCCCGTGCCTCTGGCTTGCGCTGCTGGCAGCGGCGGTGGCGTACGCGCTGGCGTGGCGCGTGGTGGCGGGCGAGTCGCTGGCCGCCAGCGCCGCTGCCGCGCTGCGCGCCTTCTCCTCGTGCGGGGGCGCCCCGCAGGACAGGGTGCGCGCCACGCCGCAGCGCCTGCAGCTGGCCGCCGCGCTGCTCGCCTCCGCCGTCGTCGTCGTAGCGGTGTATCAGGTTCGCTTTTAGAGATTTTTTATGATTCGTGGTTTCCTTCACGTGTGCTGATTTTAGCATAGCCCTTTCAAAACTGTTAAGATTTTGTTTCGGCTCAATTTTTCGTACATCGCGTAATCTTTGAGTTATTTCAAGTTGTCAAGTTAATTGGGATATATATATATATATATATATATATATATATATACACACATATATTGATGTTGATATGTACCAGATGGATGAGCTCCGACTCCGTTTAACCGATCTTCATGAAAGTTGGGCACATTCACGTGTTTTACATGGAGAAAGTTTTATGCTGTTCTTTTTATTATAACTCCACTAGATGGAGCTGCAGCAATATTTGGCGCTTCAGGTAAATGCAATTCCCAATACACCTAGGCTTCAATCCACCTATGGTATTGAATTATGGGGCTCTTCCAGTAAATCGAAGCTATAAATTCTAAAAATATTCGAAGATAAAACATTAAGAAAAATATGCAACGCACCATGGTACGTGACAAACAAGGCGATATACAGAGACCTCGACTTCATCCTGCTAGAAGAAATTATCGCCACGAAGAGCCAAGCTTACCAGAAGAGATTGTACGAGCATCTAAATTACCTTTCAACAAACCTAATAGACAACAGTGAACATGTACATAGGCTGAAACGAGAGAATATTTTAGATTTGCCATACCGATTTCTTATATGAAATTTTCAATGTCACAAAAATTCATGTCAGAAATGTATTTATTAGACACCATTTACTTATTGTTATAACAAGATCAGATTGTAAATTATGCAGATGTAATAATAATAATAAAAAACTAGACTTCATTGTTGCAGGGCAAGGCATGGACGCATGTGACGCAAGGCATGGACGAGGAGGACAGGAAGGGCGGCGAGAGAGACAGAAAGAGACAGAGATAGAGCATTAGGCAGGTAGACACGGAGATAGAAAGAGACTGGGAGACAGAGAGACAAAGAGGGAGGAAGAGGAAGAGAAAGGGAGAGGAAGATAAAGGGAGACGGAGAGAAAGCGAGAGGAAAGAGAGAGAGCCAGAAGACGGAGAGAGAGTGGGAAGAGGAGGAGAGAGGGGGAGGGAGGGAGAGAGAGAGCAGCAGAACGTCTGCTGGGTTCTGCTAGTTAACTACCCATACATTTAAAGACAATATTTATTCAATTTTTCTAATTCCATGGCCCGGCAATAAGAATTCTTTTGGGTCGGAAATTCGCCTTTTGTGCCCCGGAGCATTACAATACGTTCTCTTTATTTGTAAGCCGGAGCGAGAAAGAAAAAAATGCAACGAAAACAATCTTAACAAATTCTGTGCATTATGTGAACATTATATTGTGTATTGCTTATAATTTATTATATATTCAATAGAGATTAAAAAATCTGAAATCTGTGTGATGATTTTTAAATTTTCAGCTTCTAAATATATTTTTGACTTGATTATTCGATTTCTAAAAGGAATCAGATGTTGCCTATCTGTTCGAAACAATTTAACTCCAAAAGTACATAATAGGGAATTTAAACACATAATACTTAGGTTATTATTTCTCGACGCGTGAGAGCCTATCTTCACGATGGAATATCTCACGGCATTTTGCGCCTTTCAAAGTCGAGCCGCTAGATATCGCATGATCGCGACGTATCGAACAGTGCGTTGTGTCTAGCAGCACGACCAAGAAAGACGCGAAATGCCGTGAGATATTCCACCGTGAAAACAGCCCCTGACGCGAGAAATATCTTACACCGTGGCCATCCGCTAAAGGCGGAAGTGACGGCACATGCGTTTCTGAGTCATCTGTGTCTGACTGTCTCTATTTAGCGAGATATGTATACACAATTCAACGTTACAAATATTAATACAAGCCGACAAGTAAAAACTCAATTTAACCCTCTAATGTCCAATGTAAATTTGTACTCACCCATTGTTGTAAGTAATTGCAACTTTAGTGCTAAACCATAGTTATGTTGCTTAATTATACCGCCAAGCGGTGGTTATATGAGTATTTGTTGGCTGTAAGAAGTAGGAAAACCGTTAGACAATCGCTACACATGCCCCATCGACTTGAGTGCGGACCATCCACCGTTTGCTTTACATCGGCCTCTCCCTCCGACTTATCTAGAGTCATACAGAAGATCAGCACGGTTTTAGATGAAGATTCGAGCCGACGCAAGTCATTAATACGCCCTGGCCAGAAGTATACTTGGAAACGGTTTTATAGAATTGAATTAAAAACTGAGCAGTATTCAGAAAAGCACGTAGTAGTATTTGAATTGTGAAAAATTGGATATTAATGTATTTCATCTATCGTCGTTCCATTTGAAAAATACCACACAGACACGTGGGCAAGAAAAAGGAAAATATAGGCCCGTGGTCATTCATTAGCAGCCTGGGTAGGGCAAAAAAGAAGAAACTGAAGAGACAGGGCGCAGAATTGGCGGCCGGCTGCTGTGAGGTTCGCCACGTTCGGTGGACATCTGGACGACTTCAGCGGTGTCGGGCGAAGCTACAGAGCGATTTTTATAAGTATGGGCTGATTTGACAGCTAGTACTAGCAACACAACTGAAGGTTCTGCGGCCCTTGTATCCTTGCGCCTATTAGACTCTCCTTCCTGCATTCGTTCGTTTGCAATTGACTAACTTGTAAATGGCTTCGACGCTTCCATTTGTGGTGTCCTCGTCCGACGAAAATATAGTGCACCGTGAGAAATAATTGAAATTACGAAGTGCAGTGCTGTGTGCTCTTCTGTAAAAATTCTTGTTTATAAACATTACATTGAATTTAGTTTTTGTGCGATAAGTATTATGTTTATTTTAAAACCGAGTCTTGAATGTGACAGTGCTGGTGACTGTGCAGTGTTTCCGGCCCCTGAGTCGTGAAGTGGCGAGCTGTGTTCCAGAGCGTTTCGTGGTGCCGTGCTTTGATTTTTATATAATTGGGACACGGTCGTGAATTATGAAAAGCTAGGTGGGCGAAACGGCCTCCTTGTTCACGATTGCATTGGCATGCAGAACATTAGTCACATATAAAGCAATTATTAAGTCAAATTTGAGAGCATAGTACTAAGTATTGATAGCTATAAATAAACCTCCCTTTTCACTACAACAATGCATGAGCCATTCGCTGTGAATCGCCCAGAAAAGTTATTTAAACGTTCCCTGAAAAATAATTATTCTTTCTAATTACATTCGTGGCATTTTTTCTTTTACAGAATATGAGAGCATGTTGAGACAGTTTTCGACATACGTAATTAAATTTCAATATTTCCCGGACTCGCTTACGTGCATATACATCAGCGAAGCTCTTTGACTTCTGTATAGTAATGTCTTCGCGGGAGCCGTAAACTGCAGCTTTACGAAGAGGCGTGGCTGAATAACTGCAGCGGCGGAGGGATAATGCTCTGATTTACACGTGATGTTCACTTGTTTAGCGAAGTGTGACTTTGGATGAATCTCATGAAAATAGTTCTCTAGACCCTTCTAAGCGCAAGTGGATCGAATGAATGACCGCGCTCACCGTGGTTGTGCGCGCGGAAGAAAGCGTGCAGCCAAAACATAACACACCGTTTCCAAGTAGTTATTTTTGTTCTTGCACGAATCTGATAAAAAAGAGGGAGGTGGACAACAGTCAAAAATAGATTTAGATTTACCTTTATTTAGTAAAAAAAAAACAACAGGAAAAACAGTATGTGACGTAGAAGACCATCTGCGAACGTTTTCTTGAGTTCCAGAATCCCGTCCCGTCATTTTAACTACAAATAGTAGAAGGATGAGTAAAAGTTAAAGATAAATAAATAAAAATAAAATTTGAAAAAGCGCGAGATATTCAACATTTGAAACACGAGACATTTTCGTTCCCGGGTTATAGAAAATATATGCAACGGTAAACGAACTGCAGGTTTGATTTTTCTGCATTGCTAGCAAAATAGTGACTCGCCCTTACTTCTACTCCTACCATTACAAGCAAAAGGAGAGTTCAACAAAACGTGCGCATAGTGAAGCTACATTTACGCCCAGAAGCAAAAGAAGGGGCTACCTCAGCATTAGCTCAATGTATCAGGGAAACTACAAAAACCTGATCGAGATTGGGGTCATTAACCCACAAGCTGAAGTACTACATTATTTGTTACAAACATATTGTCTTAAAAAATACAAATGTCAACTAATTCATTATATATCACTTTTTTGTTAAAATAAACATTATTTTTTCTTTTTGATGATCAGTATGGTCTCTAATTGTATAGAAACAGTTATTCAGCAGAAAAGATTTGGCTTTTAACTTAAATTTGTGTACCGACTCCAATTATTTAATGTCATCTGGCAATGCGTTGTGAAGTAACGTACATGTATTGCATGTGGATTTCTGGTAGTGAGCTGTTGATACAGTCACGTGATGATTGTGATTTCTTCGACGTGTGTTGTAATCGTAAATATCAGTATATGGCATGAAAATATGTTCCCACCGTTAGAGTAAGTCAGTTTTGACAAATATTACAGATTCGAAAATAAATAGGCAAGGCAATGGTAAGATTGCAAGCTCAATGAAGAGAGACTTGCAAGTATCAGGAGGATGGCATGTTTTCATCATTCGAATCATTTTTCTTTTGCAATCTAAGGTCTGGGTACTACTTCATGAGCTTCCTCAGCATATTATGCCATATCTCAGGCGGGAATGCGCATTTGCCTTATACCCGCACCGAACTGCATGAAGGCTGACAGAATTTGAAAGAATTCTAAATGTATGACATAATGTCCTGAATTTTGTGTTTAATTCTGTTGTATGTACATTCGATTTGAGGTTTGACTGAATTTAGGAACCTATAAATTTTGTTATTTTTGAAATTTGTTATATTTGATATTAACATCAGATAATGTATATTGTTCATTTTCAATGGAGTATACGATTATTGATTGAAATACAAAAAGGCATGAAACTATTTTTCTTTCGTAACTAATAATTTGTTATTACAAAACCAATTTGAAACTTCTGAAATCATACTATTTATTGTTTCTTTTTTGCAAAGAGCATTCGTGTCATCGCAAACAGACCGATCTTCTATTTTTAATAAACGACATTTCGTTTCGAATAACAGAAAGAGAATAGGACCTAAGATCGAAACTTGTGGGACCCCGTATTCAATTGGCTAAGAATTGTAAAGATAAGTTAATAATGTCCTTTCGTGACAATACGATGTTTCTACTCTTTGAGATACATGTTTAAGGTACGAGGTTATCCAATCTAGGGCGATACCACGAATTCCATAAGAAGGCAATTTTGATAACAAGATGTTATGGTCAATGACGTCACACGCTTTCGAAATATCTAAAACTATTTTAATGGGTGCTTCATGTCGGTCCATTGAAGAATCAATATCTTTAAGAAAAAATGGCCATTTCTGTAGATTTTGGTTTTCTAAAACGGTGTTGTGAGTCTGAAAACGCTACCTTTTTTCTGAGAAAAGTTTCCATTCGCGTATAGAAAAGTCTCTCTAATATTTTTGAGAAAAATTAAAAAAGAAATTGGCCAGTTTTTTTGAATTTCGTTTTTGTTCCCTTTTTTAAAAAGTGGCTTAATTTTTGCTGTTTTGAAAATATCTGGAAATATTCCAGTGCATAAAGAAGCATTGAAAATGTAAGTTAATGGGTGTATAAAGGCATGTACACAAGTTTTCAATAAACAATCCGGAAATTCTTCTAAACCAGAATAATATTTATTTTTTAGTTAACTGACTATTCTCGGGATTTTGGTAGAAGTAGTTTCGGAAATAAACATGGTGTCGAAAATTTTTTGGAAAGGGAATGATGTGGAATTTTGAGTTTTGGGTTCGTGAGTTCAGCCGCAAATGTAGAAAAGTTTTGGTTGAAGATTTGCCACTTTTTTCCGATTACTTGCTTCTCTTTCATTTATCCTTTAAAACAATATCCTCTACTAAGAATCGAGGTGATGTGGTCGTATTCCACATTGCTTTAGTTTTGTTACTAGCGTTCAAAACGTCCTGATTATTGTTCATTAATTTTACCAGAACTATTACTTTCCTTAACATTCTTTTGTATTCTCGGAAGTAGACATTAAAACTGGGTGTGTTTTCACACATTTGGAGTTTTCCATTCTGTATCTTTTGATAACCTAATTTTCATATTTTTCTTCACTGATGAATATACCATTATCATTTCTCTTGATTTCCAAACCTATATAACGTGTAAGATTTTTATACAGTACAATATCAAAATTCTCTGACGGTTTCTGCAACAAAGTTCTCATCTAGTTGTCATCTTCTCCAAACAATATTCCATCATCAACATGTATAGCGATGTTTTCTTTTTAGTATTTGCATTGATCACACATTGGTCTGAATTCAGTTGAAAGTTTTCATGTACGGGAACGTCAGTAAGTTTCTTGTTCCATTGAAGTGATAGTAGTTTTAGATCATACAATGCTTTATTTAGTAAAAACTAATTTTTCCATGATTATTGTATTCATCTGGTACTTTCATATATATCTTTTCCTTCCATTCTCCATTAAGAAAAGCAGTTTTTACATTAAATGTCATTGCTATTTTCAAATTTTCATGTGCACTAATAACAAATAAGAATCTCAAAGAGCTTATTTGAACAACATATTAATTTGAAAATATCTTTAAAATCTAAATCATTTTGTTTCTGTTGACATCCTCTCGCCACCAGTATATCTTCCACCATCTTTCACTTTAAAAATCCATCTTCCAGTTATAACGTCATTTCCTCACGAAGAATTCTCATCAACAAGAGTCCATGTTTTACGGGTAACATTAGATAAGAGTTAGGTCAGCAATGCAGACATATTGTGCTGATTTTAAAGTCAAGAAAATCCGACCCCTAACCATCAATTGATGTTTATGTTCTGTTCCAGGGTCGCCTCTTTCACCTTATTACGAATCCACAATATGAATCAGAGATAAACACCTTCGGTCAGTTGGGTAAAGCAAATATGACTTTGTTAATATCTGGTTCCAATCTCCAGCCAGTAGTGCAAGAGATACTACCGAATATTCCAGTACGCGTATGGAACAGTAATAAAGAGTTTTCAGCACTTTTCAGAAATAAAACAAAGGAACGATATGCAGTGTACCATAGCTCTGATCTTTGGAATGTTTATGGTGCTTCCATGAAATCGGAACTTAGATTCTATAGAGAAATGGGAGAAAGTGGTGCTTCTTTTCAACCACATTTCTGCAGCAGACGGTGAGTACCTAAAAACGAACTGATGCTCCTGTATACGCCAGTAGTTTCTTAAAATTTTGTTTTTCTTTTTTCCGGGAAGATTCCGTGAATTCCGATTTCCGTGAATTCTATGTAATTATTAAGTAGACGCGATTGAACGTAATGCAATTATATCAATTTGAGGAGTATGCAGGGTTTTTCATTATAACTTAATGAAACTACAATATTATTCCTGTAAATTTAAGGCAGGTAGTACTACAATCACTTTTCTCATTTATCAATTACACATCGAGGAAGTTACATCTTTCTGGACCTAAATAATTGAAGATTCTATAAATGAATATAAATTGGATTGAATTGAATTGATGCCTTATTTTACGAGGCGAGACTCAAGCCATGAGGCCTGCTCTTCCATCTGAGCACATAAATTTTGCTTCGCTCCTTCACCAACAATCGGAAAAAGGAGGTACTTCTTGGGTGACGAAACAGGCGATTTGAATTTAGTTCAGAGGCTTCATTTAGATTTGAGAAATAAATAGGAAATGTAACATTTAATTCATAGAACTGGACAGGTGGGAACTGAACTGGACTGGGGACAGGTATCTTGGTTTGTGCATGGGATTCTGACGGTTTGACAGGAATATTAGAAAAACTTAATTATCAATTGTTTTTTAAACAAACAAACAATTTATCACCAAAATCACAAATTTAGTAAATCAATTCCAGTCTAATCACTTCCCGTTTTGGTACCAAAACTATACCTATGAGCTCAGATTACACTATACATTGAATGCCAGAAACCGTTCGTTTCTTCTCGGATGTTCCCCAGCGGCTGCGGCGATCGGCGGCCTTCGGCGCGACTCGGCACCCGTCGGACGGTTGACCTTCGCTTGGGGGCCCGTGGCCCCAGCTCTCCGCGACGGTTACACAACGACACCTTTGCTTCGGCCCCGACCGTTGTGAATGTATTTCAGATCGGGTATGCTCTCACCCAATATTACTGTCCACCTGTCATTTGTTCGTAATCTCAGTTCTCCCTTGCCACACGACCTACAAGTTCTACTTCGTGTACCTGTTCACAATCACGTATACACGTGGCAACTTTCCACTGCCGTTACCAGCCATGCGGTCTATAGTTTTTACTTTGGCACCACAGTTCCCTACACCAATTCTGCTTCTTCAAGCTTACACTATTTATTACCGGCCACTGTTACCTTTAATTCACTCTCTAATGATGTCTCTTCTATTATTTAACTTCACTTTGTTTCTTTTTCGCCGCGCGCATCAACAACGCTCCGCTCTCCTTCGAGTTCTGTTCCTCACTAACTGCCGTCGTCTCGCCCGTTCTCGCGCCTGACCCGTTCCCTGATATTGTCAACTAATCGCCGCCGTTACCACGCAATTCAACGTACATGTATCTAAGAACACTCACCGCGTTTCAATGTATTTTAGAGAAACGCACCGTGTTTCAATATATATATATATATATATATATATATATATATATATATATATATATAATGACTACCCCAATTATGTCCCTAACACCTATTCAGGCAGCTTGGAAGGGACGGCAGAATGAATCCTCGTAATGAGCTTTGTGATCTCAGGGGGCCGGATTTTCCGGGTGTGAGAAAGTGTATTGAAAACACAGAAATTAGGTAAAATAATTACGTATATTCGTAAAACAATTGTTTACTCCTTTTAAAGCACTGAAAAAATCACATAACATCTTCATATCAAACCAAAATGTGAAACCAATTCCTAATACAGTCCCTGGAATCAATAACATACAATCCTTAGTAACTTTGAAATACCCTGAACTGACTCATTTACAGTTCTCCCTGTCCCGTGCACAGTCGATACCAGAAGTTAGGCCAGCAAACGTTTGTGAGTGAAATTTCCTCTACTCTTCTTTCTTTAAACAGAACATAATTTAAATTGAATTTACCTCTGAAAATTTAAAAATAATTTCACCACACTTAGCATGATATTCTACAATTCCATATAATTACTAATTTTAGCATTTGAAATACGAGGTGGAATATTAATGGAACCATTGAAATTCCATTGCAGAATCAATGGACAATTTCTGTTTGGAACCATTGATATTCCACCACGTATTCCTCTTTCACATAATTCATGTAAATCTTGATCAGCAAGAAGATCTAAGTTTTGTCCCGTGAGTTTTAAAGATACATTATCAGCTAATTGTAGTTCTGACATACAATGTACTGAATGGAATCCATAGTGTTTATAGCATGTTCTTCTAAAATTAAATTCTCATAAAAACATCGTTTAATAGAATTGAATCTTATTTGAGATATAAATCATGATAATTTCCAAACCTTTTACAATTAAAATATACATATACATACTTTACAAAATTTAAATCTAATCCTTTATTTAAAACAGATCACCAAACTATCTCGTCAAATGTTAAATCTTGTTGAAAATTACCATAATTTACAACCTATTCATAAGGATAATTCCCTTTTTCAATACTAAATATATTTTTTTAATATCCGACAGATTAATACATTTGTTATAATTAATTGGTTAAGATATTGTTTGATTACACATTTTACAAAATGGGGTAGCTATTTATAAATCATTTTCATCAATAGGTAGAAATTTTACATTGTGTATGACTTGTTTAGATTTACGATGAGCGCAATATGCATTATTCACCTCTGCACATTTTTCTTCAATAAAGTGATAATATGTTTTTTTTTATATTTACTATTTGTACATATACAGATATTGCATGGAGTAAGTGATTGACCTACAATTACTTTTTCAGAGAATGTTAAATATTTTTGATGTATGTGGCATAACCTTTATATATAAATAATGTTCACTAAGATTTAATAATGCTCGTAAAAATAAAATAGAATCATATATTAAATTATGGAATAGTATAGGAACAAACTTTGGAAGACGTAAATGTAGATTACATACATTTCATACTGCACCTCTTCACCAGTAAAATGAGCAAGATCAACCACTTTCTTGAATCCATGTTCTTTCAAATTTCTATTACAACGATAGCTATTTCATAATCTGTTTTAGTCATTTCTATTCATTGTAAATCGTAATTTAATCTTTACATGTAAATATTCCTCACCAAAATATTTACCTAATCTCACAAGTTATTCGTTAAATGCAGGCATTAATACAATATTTTTCACTTCGCTGTATATAGTCTAACCCGTTATGCATCATAATAAGCTTCATTACCTACTAATTCAGAGGTAAAACAAAATCTATTAGGTTGTGTTAGATGATGCTATTTCAAATGTCCCGATCCACGTCAGTCCTCTATTTCAGTTGGTCAGCTGAGAGCGAAAACGGCTGCTTCTTTCTGATTCGTTGCTTCTGTCGGGGTGGGGGATTTGAATTTCTCCCCTTCACGAAAATAAGGGCTTTCACTTTAACATTGGGTGCCGTCTCGGAAATACACTCTCTGGTCTAGGGCTAGAACCCCAGGACCTCCCAGTCAGAGTCGATGCAGAGAAAGAGGTAAAGTCGGGTGGGCTAACCCGACCGGTGTAACATTTATAAAGTTAATTTCAAACCTGTCACTTTTCTACAGTAATTGGCCGTGGTCTGAAATTCTGAAACTGTTAATATTGCAAATGGAAGATAAAGGACTTGTTCGTAAATGGAAGAACGACTTTAACACTTCTTATAACATACTCATTCGAGTGGGCGCATTAGGGCCAAAACATGGCCCATCGCAAGAGCCCTCCGATGCACCATCAGTCCTTGCATTGCAAGACGTCGTCGGCCACCTGGAGCAGCTGTGGGTAGGTCTGGCGGCGTCGGCGCTGGCGTTCTGCGCAGAGCTGTGGCACGGCCACAGAGCGGGCGATCGCCTGCGCACGCGCAGTCGACGCGTGCGAGCGCAGCTGAGCAGAGGCTGGCGCAGAACGTGCGCTGGGTTGCGCGGAGTCTACGCTCATAAACGCGAATCTGGACTACCTGTGGCACCAACGCCGTTGCCGACACAGCCGTAACGACACCATTCCATGTAGTTATTCATACATTTCTGTTAAAACAAGAAGTTCTTTCAAAGCCACGAGCTGGAAAGAGAGAGTGACTCCGTCATCTAATCGGGAGCTACAATACCAAAACTTTAAGTGGAAGCTCCAAATTTCGATGAGTGTCCCCCTTTCCTGCCATATCGTGGCATTGAAAAGTCCTGTTTATTATAATTATACCTCTTTCGGAGTAATATAATAAAGTCGCGATAACAATAGAGCAGAAACTGAAATGCGTACTCGTTGAAGAGTTTTCAGAGTAATATAAGTACTACAAGAAACTGAAAAACATATTAACTCTTAATTATATTACCGGTGGTATGACATATTTGCGAACCTTTCAAGAGGAGCATAAATCTGTTGTTTTGCTGGCCGTAATGCCAATGCTAAATTATTGAATATATCGGGAATCATACAACCGATGGAACGAATATTATGATTTAGAGTTAAACGTTTTAGAAGAAAGCATCGTGCACATTCTTTACATGTGTTTTGAGTATTCAAGGTACCATGTGGTTGTTTTAGTACTTTTAGTAGTTGCCGTTATAAAAGAGTATCTCTCAACGTTTAAATACAGTATATAATTTATATTTGTGTTTTGATATGCACTGAATGAAACCATTAATTTCCTTTTTTTCTGTTCTCGACGTTTAAATGTAATAGGAATATGTATATGTTTTGAAAAATATTGTATGAAACCATTATTTACATTTTGTGCTTCTTAATGTACCATTAAAAATCGTCAATATTGTCAATAAAAACTGACGACAAAATTAGATATGTTTTCTGATATCTAGAAAGGCACGTGTATTAAATAGAAACTAAAGAGCGTGGATTACGACGTTGTTGTCCTCAGCGAGCAAACCTTGAACGAAGCTTTGCTCTGAGGAGAGCGTCGACCGCTAAACCGAGTCCCTCTGAGTACCTACGTAGAGAGAATTGTGGGAATTCTTTACTTCATGAGAATATAAAGAAGGGCTGGGCTTGGCTTGGCGATGGACCAAGCAGAGCAGCTTCCTTTCCAAGATCCCTCCTTGGCCCTGCGCTCTTGGAAGGGGCACCGCGCAAGGGTTCCCTTTGTGGCGTATACCACTTTCTCCTTGTGTTTCACATTCAATTTGTAACTAGAATTTATTCACAATTATATATATATATATATATATATATATATATATATATATATATATATATATATATATCCATGTCCTATAAAATAATTATACACATTCACAACCACTCCAACATTCCTGTCAGTAGAAATCCTGCAAGAGAAATGGAAACTCGCATTTTGAAATGCCTGTGCGCGAGAATGCGTTGGGCCATTGTGGCCTGCTTGTACAACATCAAGAATTTTTTACGGAAATCACAAGAAAGCGAAATTGAAAGAAAATGTGTATAAAATAATTGCAAAAATCACTGACTTACGGGCGAAATATTTTTATTTTTACATTTCCTGCCAATTCCTCCTATAATTATACGAAGGGAAGTATTAAAATCACACCGAAAGCATCTTGAAGTTGCAGATGTAAAATAAGTGTTCAAGAATGGTTTGAGCTAGTTTTGCGCACGGGTCAGGGTTAAGATATATTCCTAGGCGAACAGAAGGGGGGGGGGAGCAACTTGCCCCAGACCCGACATCATTGGCGCCCCGATTTTGTCATTCAAAAGACAAAAGTAGTTATCTCCAATACAATTTTTACGCTACAAATTAGTTCTGATGCATGGAGAAATGCATTGTTTATAAATTGGGATGTAGGGAATTTTTGTTTGAAATGAGGGACCCATAGATAAAGCGCCCCAAGCCCCTGGGTTTCTCTAGGAATATAATTCTGTTATTTAATTTTCTCACCTAGCATAAATCTCCCAATCCAAATATCAATTCACATATTAAAAATCACACAGAAAAAATCTGTACAAAACTTCACATAGCCCTAATATTCCCTAGATTTTTAATACCTAGCTCACCATTAAAATCCACAAAGTGTATCGTCTCTTCAACAATTCATTTAAGTGCAACAAAACGATTCAATTAGCATGATGAAAAAATAATTTTCCATCGAGTCCATCGTAGAAGCATTTATCGGTATTACTCAAGCAATTTTTATTGAACGATGACCTTGCTTTCCCCTCTCTGGCACAATAAACGGATGAAGGCAAAAGCTCGCACCGAGCACTGATGTCAACATTTCAAACACATCTTCACTGGCACGAAGTAGAAACAATTTTGTTTTGAAGACGAGAACTTCTATCGGTTATTTTCTCCAATAATCTAAAGAAATTACCGAAGCCGGTACGGATCTATCACAGGAGATACTTCGAACTCCTTATAAAGTTAGAACGCAAATTATTGAGAACGTTACGATGGCTAGACTGGTTCTCCTGAAATTGGCATTACTTCATAAAAATTATTGGCTGATTTCGTAACTAATACCCCCACTCTACCCGCATTTCTTCAATCCATCGTTCAAGAAAAGTTGCGCGAGTAATA
Source organism: Gryllus bimaculatus (assembly GCA_017312745.1). Taxonomy (NCBI): domain Eukaryota; kingdom Metazoa; phylum Arthropoda; class Insecta; order Orthoptera; family Gryllidae; genus Gryllus; species Gryllus bimaculatus. The sequence continues at coordinate 1,194,389 of BOPP01000221.1, read as the reverse complement.
ACTTCATTCGCGTTTCCAATGGCCCGGCGTCCGTCCAGCTCCGGCGAAGAAATGGTGGCCCAAATAGCGTGTGCTATATGGTGGGCTGCTGTAGCCGCGGTGTCGAGTCCAGAAACTACAGTACATCCACCGACTCAGATATTGGATCATTTTCACTTCGCAATTCTCACTATTACAAGATTTACGTACGTCATGTCGCTCCGCACCAACGAGCAGAAGACACAGAATACCATACGACACAAAGCGCCTCCATCTTTGAAGCAAATTAAAGCCATATTTTTTGCAGTCAAAGCAGCGCCCTCAGGGATAAAAAGTATTCGATGCTGTGGTTTATGCAACACTGTCCCCGGCAGGTCTCAGCTGTTCGCGGTTTTATATAATCGGGAGCTTGAACGTCACAATAGTGACGTTTAACCTTACGATTGGATGAAACTGTCAACAGCTGATACCTGCAAGGGGCAGAGTTGCGAAAATCGCAGTATGGCGTAATGTTTGGCGATGGTTACGGATGGTTACACAGCCCCACACACAACACACAGTGTGTGTTTTGACTTAAAAAAAAAAAAAAAAAAAGTTGGTCACTAGTTCGGCGAACCTCCACCAAGAGCGCTGAATATATAGGGACACCACATTTAGTATACTCTAGCACTTAATGTCACCTGTGGGAAAAAGTCCTTATTTGAAAGTAGTGGTGGTGGGTGAACAGAGAGCGGTGGGGGAGACGGAGAGATGGGAGGTAGGATTGTCGCCCAGCCTGGTAAGTAGCGCTGTACAGGGGCTTTTGTGAACTAATTTTAAAAACATAGAAAGTTTGATTTTGTTCGTTATACAACAGTTTCTCTTGGTGGTGTTCGCCAGGGGGGCGTCACTCAATAGGAGGGAAAACCACAGAACAATAAAGGATAGAAGTGCACCCTCATTGTCAAACGTCGGAAACAAAAGTCGCTCGCAGCACTCCAAGTGGCCTGGCAAAGAACTAGACAAAACCGCCCACCCAGCGCAGCGTATGAAAGTTAATTTCAATCTATCGTCTTCGCTAAAGTTAATGGATATTAATAGGCTACATTCTACTGCAATTTTTCTCAAATATAGTAATTATCTATTTTCGTAAAGCTCTTGGATAAGGTCATATCTGAGGAGTCATCTAATTATATGGTAATGGCAGAAATGAAATAAAATAAATAAGTAAATAAATAAATCATTGCCTTTATTGTACGACTTATATTAAACAATATTCAATACAGACTTCAACATTTTAAATTTTTTACCTTTTCATGACCTTTTGTAAATTTTTTTACTTTGTATTTTCTGTTTTTCATCTATTATATATTTGTATATTAAAAAAACACACAAAAGTAAGTTCTTCGGATAAATCACTTAACAAATAATGTATCATCAGGTGATTTGGAATTAAAGCAAAACCTTCTTTCCAAATTATTTAAATGGATATTTGTTTTCTAGAAATGTATGCAAATATTCATGAACATTCTTTAAAAATATTACATTAAATAACAAATCATAATAAATCATTACATTACATTACAAAAAAATACATACTTTCCTTATAGTGTTATGTGAATACAGTACGCTACAAATTGCATACAAATAATCGTGAATGACTTTTTAAATTAAATACTAACCTCTATATTGCGAAACATCATTGTATTCCACTAAGACTAGCAAATCGAAATGGAGAAAACTGTTGTGATTGTGTTCGCTAAAACAAAATTTCTTTAAACGCGAAACACACACATGAACGCACAGAACACTAAAGGAACTCACGAACGTAACCAACAGCAATACGATTTACTCTTCCGCCATGGAAAACGCAGGCTGACTGGATGACCTACAAAAAACAAGCGAAAACCACTAACCAATCATCGCATGATATTCTTTCAACTAGCGCTCCAAGTGGCCTGGCAGTTTGTTGCCAATTTCCCTATCTTACCTTCACCCCTGTGGGGGAAAACGTCCTTATTTGTAAGTATAGGTAGGGTGGTGTCGGAGAGAGGGGAGGGAGGTCCGCCCACCCAGGTAAGTAGCGCTGTATAGGGGCTTTTGCGAACTAATTTTAAAAACATTTAAAGTTTATTCGTTAGACAATAGTTTTTCTTGGTGGTGTTCGCTTTCGTTGCACTTTTGCCCAAGAGGTTGGTTATATTGATTATTTGGTAATTTTGAAGAAAAATGCTGGAATGTAGGCGTTGTTGGTTTCCCAATTGCCACAATAACCGAAGGTGAGATGCGGAAAAGAAGGCTGTGTTCTTTTCCAAGTGATCCTGAACGGTAAGTGAAATTAAATATTTCGCATGATTCGTTTCGAATGGTTTCAAATTATTTGAATAATGGATATTTTTATTTATTTATTTACAAATAACCCGTGGCTAATTTAAATAACATCAAATTTTGCGAACATAGCCTAACTGCATAATTTTAACAATTAATAACAATGGTTTTTTAACAGTTCAACTGGTCATGAAATATCATTCAGCAATATAAATAAGAAATTAAGTTTCTTGGCTATTTTGTTCTTAATGTATTAAATACGATATTTAAAACCTACATGGTTGTCTGTAATAACTGCAAGACATTTGTATATCCTAACCCATTTCAAATTTTCACTGTTAAGCACAATTGATTGTCTTTATTCTACTTCTTCCCTAAATTTATCTTACCCCATAACCATACATTTTGTTTTACGAACATTAACACTCAAAAATAGCATGCTCAACCTTTCATTAACCAAAGTTAATTCTCTATTAATATTATACTATTCACCTAATTTTTATATAGTATTATTTTTGTTTGTAATAACATTAAATTTAATATTTTTTACTTAGCAATTTATATATTACAAATTTTATAACAGGTTTATAAAATGGCTGATGGCAATTGCGCCCAAAATCTAGCTTCTTGACTATGGAGGACATTAACAAGGGGTGTGTACATGACCTTGTAAGTACAGAAACCTGTTTTATGAAGATGGGACAGCATTACATATTTTGAATTTCAAAACGCCTCTTTCTGAATTACAGACGGCTACCCTACCTGCTGAGAAAGAGAGTGCAGTACATGCTGGAAGTGAAATTCTTTCTAGCAATGATATGAAATATAATACTGTAAATTTTTGTAATCTCTTAGTATTGCTGTGTGGTAATTTTGTATTTCAAGTGATATGTCATGATATATACAGTGTTGTTCATGGTCCATTCAGATCCATAATTGTCTGTTCAGGAAATAGATGAGTTTTTGACTGGTTTTAAAACTATTTAGTATGAAAGTACTCAAGTCAAAACTTCAACTGAAGTGTTATGATACAGATGAACATTATTGATATTTTTTATAAATGAATACGAAACTTTCACAGTTTCATCCACAAAAAAATTTAGTCAATCAAGTCCTCTATTATGTATATTAAGCTACACAATATATAATTATGTCTATATATAATTACCGACATTAAATAAGTTTACTATTTAATATTATTGACATTAAATATGTTTACAACATTTATTGATTATTGATATAAAATAAGTTAATAATGCACAAATTAAAATTGATATGAATATTGAATAAGTCTGTTACAGCTCTCAAATTAACAAATTTTCTTAAAATTCTTAATTAAAAATGTGTATATACCGATATAGTATGAATATACTGAAAGATATCCTGTTTATTTGGAATAAGGGGATAAACACTGGCCAAAGTGAAACTCATGTTTCTGCTGTGAAATATTCAATGTAACCAAATTATATAATTTATCATACAATATTATATCACGAGAAGTGAAACCTTAAAAATCTCTTTGGATTAAAAATTAACAGCTTCACAGACGATGAAATAGTTATCTTCCAAAATGCCATTTTTTTCGTATTTTTATGCATTACACACTTAAGATAATTTTCTTGTTCACTAACCTTATGTAAAACACAAAAATCAAAATGTGTATCATGCTAACACCTATAATGTACTACCATTTTTACACATCACCTGTATGCAAGAGAAAATCACCATGCTCATTTTGAATATTATTTAATTATTTACATTACTTATTCATATTTTTCTTTCAATTAGCAACATCATTGAAGTTAAGAATTTTGGATATATTAATTTATTGTGCAAATGTACAGGAAAAATTCACCTTTAAACCTCATTTTTCCCCTTTTCAAAAGTAATTTTGGATATTAGAGCATGTCACAATGTAAATTACAAGTGTAATTTAACAAAAGGCATTGAGTAAAAAAATTAAATCTAGTTGAAACAAATTGAGTTCATCCCAGAACACAGTTTTGGTAATCCGTTTCACTTCTATTCAAGTATTTCAGATGATATATTGATGTTTAAAAGCACAGGAATTTGCTAAATGGTCATCAGATGTAAACTCTAACATAGATCATATACCCAGAATTACTTAATATTTGTAACAGGTATTGAATTAATTCAATAATTAAGAAAATATTTTTATTATCTGTTCAGTTATAAAAGCAATTTTTTGATACACATTGATGCGAAACTATATCGAGGGACATTGTTGAGGCGGCGAAACTCAAAGAAGGATGTTGGGAGAGCTATTGGTAGAAACTGCAACGGAACATAACCTCTTCTATCAGTAGTTTTTTGACAGACAAGAGTGTTCTCTGTCCAAACGAAATTAAACATTTCCTTACGAATTTCGTGGTTTTTACTCACGTTTCAACTGCATCCAGTGCCTGGCACACCCTGAATCGAACCTTGAAGGCGTTCAAAACGTTTTTACTCCGCTTTCCGCATTAGCTTGTGATGACAATGCGAGCTGGCGTCTGAGGTAGAAATCGGTGATTTCCCAGTATTTCGACTATGGTAATTTTACGCGGAGCTGCCCAGGAGCTGGTGCGATCATTTGGTGACGCTCCGAACTAATAGGAAGCAGTTGAATATCTACGTCAAGGAACTTTGTACGAAAGAAATGAGTATTTGGTTAACAGAGGAGAAATTCACGCCGCTTTTTTGGGAGAATTAAGACTCCAAAGTGCCAAGTTTGAAATGTATAGTCCTTTCCTCTTAAAGGCTTTCAATGAACATAAAAAATGCCCTATTAAAAAACAAGGCGCCAAATTTGAAGCAAATTGGCGGTCAATGCCAACAGACATAATTGGTGATTAACACATACAAATTGTTCTCATAACTCTAACATTGGCCAACTTGTGCTTGTGCCATGATACTCCCTTTTATTCTTGTATTTCCACCAAATAGAGAATGTTCACAGATGACTGTATAGATATAGATAAATGCAAGAAACGTACTCTTTAAAACTTCCTTTTCCTAAAATATTTAAATGCATAACTTCGTGCCAATTAAGTCTATTGTAGGCTTAATTAAGAACATATTGACAGAAAACAATACAGGCTCTTTGAAATTCAGAATATATGGCTTGTCGATTTACATACACTTTCTCACACTTTCACCCTCCCACAACAGCTCACACTCCAGCCCATGTGGTTTGTGGAAGAATACATTTCACAGTGTAGTAGTTGATTTATAAAAATTATCAATAATGTTCATCTGTATCATAACACTTCAGTTGAAGTTTTGATTGCTTGAAATTTTCACAACCATGTATTGATGTCTGGTATGTTGTTTTCATAATAAGACAGCATTAAAAAAGTAATGGTCACTAGGTGTATTTTGGCTATTTTCTAAATTCATGAATTCAATATTCATGTTCGGTCCTCAGCAAAGAGAGTTGATTTGTATATATTATTACTAATACAGATTTTGTAAAAATTGTTTATATTGTGAATGATGTGCCTGTGTGTATACATTGTGTATTTGTGCTTATATGTTTATTGTGTACTGTATATTTACATAATTTAGAAATAAATAGCGTTTATGAAATTATTTTTTATTTTGCATTTCCATGACCAAAATTTGTTTCACTGACTTTGAATTCAAAATCCTATTATGTATTAGCTTGTAATTTATCGCTGGAAGTTAAAATCCTTTCGATACGTTGTCACCAGGAAAATACTTTTTAATAGTGTAATGATAAAATGTCAATATTTTGAGGATATGGATGGAAATTCTCTTAACATCTGTGCCAGTATCCAGGTTCTTCACTTTCGTGAGCTACAATGTTACGAAATTTGTGTTTATATTTCATGGCGAATTCCGACGTTCGCGGCAGTCCCGTTGAAACACCACCTCTTGTTTGGGCAATTTGTCAACGTGTTAATTACCTTTGACATTCCCTTCACTTTAAGCGCACACGCACCGCGTGCTCTCAGATTTCGGGCTGAGAGAAAGGGACTAAATTACGTTGGAAAGAAAGATAAGGCGTTTTTTCGGTCCTTGTTACTTCTCGACGTCCTGCAGCCACTAGAGTAAACGCCTGACTCAGTGGCAAATAGTGGTCACATTGAGCATTTACTCGATGAGTTTTTTGCCATTTTAAAGAAATGGTATTTTGTTAATTACGCTTAGTAATTATTAATTTACTAATTATTTACATCTTATTAATATTTTTAATACTTTTATTAAGATTTTCGTATTTGATTAATATGAAGATTCCATAATATTATCGTTATAAATAATGAAGATATAGGCGGCAATGTTTCAGGAGGTTCTGATTTATCTCTGTTAGAAATATTAGACCTTGGGTTTACCCGCTCATGCCCACCCCGGACAACGAGAGAAGATTCCGGTATGTGCGTTGAGAACATGCCCGCCAGAACTCTTGAATGGGGAAAACAGAAAGAAGTTGCTGCAGCTTATGACCTGACGCTCACCTCCTTTGCTGTCTATTCACGGTTGTCTTGAAAGGAGCCAAAGGCGTGCGGCTGCCAAATTGCCAAAACAAGATCAAGTACTCCTAGACATGGATTGGAAGTTAAGATAGAGAGCCGGGGTGTTTACTGAGAACATTCTCTTGTTTTAAGATGAAATGTTTCTCATCTGATCAAAAGCAACGTAGTAGAGAAGGCAAGCACCAAGAGGGTTGATAGGTTATTAAGGGAGTTGGAGGCTACTCGAATGAAATATTGAGGAAGAACATGATGAAAACACTCGCCCATTCCCTTAAAATAATGTAATCTAAGAAATTTGCACATGAACAATAATAACATTCATTGTTTACATTCCCACTAATACTGGTAAGCTTTTCCTACATAGATCTAATCGATAGTAAATACAGCAATTTTATTACACTTCCATGAAATACCATATACAACTTATTCAATGAAATTCCAACGGCAAAAACAACCTAATGTACAACCAACCTAACGTAAAATCAACCAACGGTAATCAAATAAATAAAAAAACAATCAACAACCAAACAAGTAAATAAATTGTAGAAAAGATATTTTAGCAGAATAGCAGTTGCATTTATAATGTTCACTTGTGTGCTTGTGATTCTTTGAAAATTAAAAATACATCTATTTACTGGCCAACACAGCCAAATAAATTCACACAAAATTTAGACTCCAACTGAATATGATCAAGACAGTATAGTAGCTGTGTGGATTGATAAGAGTTCTTATCATCCTTCCCGAAACAAAAGATTAAACACCAAGTCCTTCAGATAATATTTTCTCAATGATGTACAATTTATAGATATAAGAAAATACTTTTTATTATAGAGAACTGAAACAAGACATCTTTTTGAATAATGGTCACAAACAAAGATACAACTTGGCCCCTATAATCAAAGTTTAAAACTTCCCATTGGTTTTCACTTTTTGTGCCTCGTTCCTTTAAATTAAATAAGCAAACTATTTATTTATTCCATCATTATTATATACAATTTAGTATTAACGTTTCAATATAATCTTAATATCGTCAGGTCATTAAAATTATAAATCGCAGGCACAACTTCACATCAATTCAAGAAGACATATTCCCTAGAATTATTGATTAATAACAAGCAGCCGAATTAACAGTAAAATAACTGAATAAGCCTTAAATTAATAACATCAGAAAGTGGTCTTTCGTTTTCAACTCTTACTGGTAATCAAATAAATAGAATGAACCGTATCACTTTCGAATAACACTTGAATCAACAATAACAAGGTACTGCGAAAACACGCGAAAGAAACATGAAAGTGAACGTGGTGTATTTTTTAAGGACTCATTACTCTTACAATGAAAGATGTGACGAAAAAAAATAAAGCTGCTTTGTGAGAATTTTTTATGCATTGCATTAACGTGAACAATACGGTAACAAAATCGACTCTTAAAAAAAATGTACACGGCCCTATTTTTTGAGAACAGATTTGGTTTCAGAGAAAGATCTCTTATCGTCAGTAAGTACTACGATGAAAGGCGAGAAGAAACGTTGGGAGGCGAGTCGGCAGAAAGCAATCGAGATACATCGAAATCGAAATACTTCCTCTCCTGTTCGAAATGTATGCAAAACTCATACGTTTCTCGGATGTGACAGGAGCGCAACTGCACTACCTAGGAGACGGAAGGGAGCGGGGACATGACAAGTTGGACCGAAAGCGAGCAGCGAGGCGGCCCCCGCCAACGCCCCTCGCCAGCTGGACCCCGACGCCGCCCCGCCCTGCTCCGCTCCGCTCCGCTCCACTCGGTCGTGCTGAGGAGGGACAGCTACACCCCGCCACGGCATCCAGTCAAAAATATTTTTGACTGAATAATCATTTCCAAGTCCCCTTCAACACATTAAAATTCTTGTTCAATTTTTCGAATGTATGAGTTTTATATATGACTTTTCGTGTAATTCGTGACTCGAAAATATGAGTTTTCGTGTAATTCTGCACGAAATAGCAGGCAATTTTTAAAATTTTCACTTTTTTTTTCTCTTAAAACGGCTCCAAATATTTGCTTTATTTTCTCATCATTTAATATGGGATGTAATAAGGTTCATATAAAAACTATAAAATTGTAGAAAATCAATGCGGTGTTAATTTGTTCATATGATTAATAATTTGAAGCCGCTTCTCGAAGTCATGTGAATTATTCAGTACAATTTGAATCACATAAAACTAATGTTTGTTGTTTAGGATTTGTTGAAATCATAATGTGATTTCATAATTAAGTTAAAATTAAAAAAATAAAATAAAACTCATATATCATCTTCATTAAATGTGGGGGTCACATAAGTGTCTTTGGATTCAGGGTTATTTTCTGTTTTACCATGATGAATTGGGGCGGATTTTAATGAAAAATCTTTTTTTTTTTCCTTTCCATTTTAGAACAATGCCGTTTAGTATAGAAATCAATATGCTCAACACTATCACACGCTTTAAACTATCACTCATGTCGAAAGCTCAGACTTTGTTCCGGCTGGGACGCTGGTGGGGGATAAACCGTTGGGGAAAATCACCGTAAACCGAGGAAGATCGGCGCCGGATCTCGCCAACCGGCAGGGCAACAACACAGCTATCTCCCGCGGTACAAAACATGCCCTACTTACGAGAACCGGACCTTACGGGACTAATTACCTTAACAATTGACGTACCCGGCATCAATAACCCAGGCACACAACAAGAGTTTTCAGACCCAAGTGTTTCTCTATGTATCTGAATCCAAATCTGAAGCCAGAATTGCGCCACCACCCACCAGATCTTTTTTAATCGCGAAAACTACCGTGTAATTGTAACTTTTTGTTTTCGGGGGTTAATTTCAGACCCAAAGACATGACACGTGTTTCTCTAAGTCCGTCGACGCGCTGAATCCGAATATGAAGCTACAATTGCGACACCATCCTCCAGTTTATTTCTTAAATTACGAAATGTACAATCTACAACAAGAGAATTGCAATTACGGAGCGGTCGATCCCGTGTCTTAGAACTCAAATAAAATCAAGTAAGAATAAATACATGCGCACGTACCGAGGTTATGAAACACATGCCGCCAAAACCACTTCAAGTAACCAAGCTGTAACAATATTGTGAAAATAATGTCTCTTGAGTAATTTGAGGGGGAATATACGACGTAATTGGCATATAGTCACAACATACGTCGTATTATATGCGCACGTTTTCGTGAGCCTCAGAAGTGCGATATCCACTCCTTTACTAACATTATTTGCATTTAGGATGAATATGTTAGGCAGAGACAATATTCGCGGTGTTGAGCACGCTCTGGCGGTTTCCTTTGGTCTCTTTGTGCGCCCAACAGGATGACGAATGATCGTTAAGACGACTAGCCGTGGTGTTTGTAAAGAGGTGACGAAGAAGTGTGCTGGAGACGGAAACCTAATTAAAGGCTATTGTACCGGACCCTCGGCAAAATGATAGCGAGGAGAGAATAAAAGGATTTGATACCCGGAAATGCTCGCTCTCGTGTATAGTGATATTTTTATATAGCTGCCACTCAAAGCCCGTCTTCACGATGGAATATGCCCCGGCATTTCGCCTCTTTCTCGGCCGTGCCGCTAGATGACGCATGACCGCAAGCACTCCTTGATACGGTCGCCATCATGCGACATCTCGATGGAGGTGTCTTCTCGTCTTTGAAAACGCTAATATAAAAGCTCTTCGAATCTGGGCATGAGTATGCCAACTGCTCTATTAACCGATTCCTCCAAGCAGTTGACTCTGGGCTCTAGAAGATCCACGCGAGGAAACCCTTCTAGCAAACTTTCCCGCTGCTCGCTAGAATTACTTGAAGCTGCCATTCTTTCCTCTGCAAAACAAAGAAAGCAATTTTTTAGTGATTTCTTGCATAATTATAGGACAAACCCAATCCACTGCGAAAAGCTACCAACAATGTAGAGTTCGGTCGCTCTGCTGATGTCACAATGGGCGAGGACAGCAACACTGAGCGCCGACCCAAAAACGTCGCTCCCTAACTTTTAATGAGCGTCGCATTTTTTAAAATTTGTTGCGTCAACTTAGAAGCAACGCATCTCCAACCCCCTTGGGGGGCGTTGAGCGCTCCGCGCTTTTGGAGTAATCCTCCATTAACATGGTCTGTCACGTCTCGTCTCAGTCAGTTGTCAAGAGGACCGCCAGAGAGCATCGCGTACGCGCATCTCTCTTACGGGCTCCAGCGGCCAGAATTGAGAAGGAATAAGGTTAGGACGCTTCACAGCCCCTGTGAAGCGTGCACATTCGTTTTGTCGTAACAAATTTTACACGAGGTTCTACGGGAATTCTATGGGAATAGAACCCGGAACCTTGGGGGGTGAAATGCAAGCGACTTCGCCATTGAACCACGAGAATTTCTTTAAATTTCATGAGAAGTATCAATATATAAAGTTGAAGTTAAATTATGAACCGAAATTGGATGTTTAGGAAACTGGTTTTGATCCAATGAATATGTTTACCAGTATGCGACATGGCGATTGGTGCAACTCGCATTGAAGGAATTTTGATTTCTTACTTTTATTCTGTCAAATATATTTGTTGTTTATCTTATTAAAAACAGCCAGTTTTATTAATTGTTTTAATAAGCAAAATATTAGATTGGATACTGTTGACGAAAATGTAAATACACGTGAGTGTAAGTCCGGTTCTAACCTAGAAACTAAGTGGTACAACGAAATGGCACACACTTTTCCGTATTAGCTGTTTACTTTCTTTTGTCTCGGTTAGCTATACGAACTTGCCACATACTCTTACCTGCTGCATCTACTACGGCCCAAAGTACATTTTTTTAAAACGTTCTTCATTATTCGGTTTCCTACATGTAGAACGGAAATATTTTAATATTAAGAACAGTAAAACCTCATACACAATTGCATTTTTCTTTGAAAAATTTAGAGCGCTTTTTAAGAAAATGGTGCTTAAGCGCTACTGTAAATTCGAAATTTAAACCTCTTTCGCAGAAAATTTGATTTTCCGAAAATTTTCATTTGAAGACATTGGAATAACTATAACTCACAAATACAATTAGTGTTTACAAATTGCGGTAAACGTGCATATTAATGGCGAGAGAGATCTTTAAAAAACATTACATTTTTGTAATATTTGAAAAAAACAACAATAGAGCAATATGGCATTTGTTATATATAGTATATTTAGTACTATCCCTGCAAAAAGTTCAAAGAAAAAATTGGAGCCAATTTATAGAACATCTTGCTTTTGTAATTTTTTTAAAACTGTACATATTGCACGAAATCTACAAAAATTTTCAAAATAAAGTTCTTGGTCTTATTGAAAGAACTCACTATGGAGAACAAATTTTATTTGAAGGAAAAATCTTTATCTTCAATTTTGGAGTCGTAGAAACGCGCCCGAGAATATTTGAAATTTTCGAGAATTCAGAGTGAAAGAACCTGAAAATCGAGCCAATGCCACATTTATAAGTGTATTCTACTCTACTCTTACAAGAAATTTAAAGAAAAAATTGGAGCCGTTTTTGAAATATTTTGAAAATATCCGTGGGTCTTCATGTATAGAACCCTCAAATTTTAAAGAATTTTTCTTTCAAAATCTCAAAGATTCGTCTCAAGCCAGATGCACAGGGGTGACTTCAATTTGGAAAAATCCTAGGTGTGATTTAGGCGTTAGGTGTGTTCACAGACTGAAGTTTTGAAAAAAACGGTTTTCGGTATCAGGGGACCCCAAAACGTCTATATCCGTTGAAATCTCGAAAACTATTTTTCGCAGCATTACATAACTTTTCCTATACTACAAGTAATACTCCGTATATACGTACGTATACGATAAGTAAATATTGTCGACTTTACTGATGCCGGTATGCAATGCAAATCACATTTCTTGTTGCTTTCTAATATTCCTTTAGTGATTGCTATATTGTTTATGTATTTAATGATGTTATATTTCACATAAACCAATATTTAATAGAAAAACGCTAATAGTATAGAAAAACATTACTATATTTTCAACAAATGGTGCTATATTTTCAGTTTGCAATGAAGAAATACCACGCATGCTGGAAAATAGTGATTTTAGTTCACTCTCAGATGAGGTTGTGATCATCTGAGGTTGATAAGGCCTCTAGTCCCATTGAACCTCTGTATGAGGAGTATGATTTTGAAGAAACTCTTCCAGAGACGTCAAAGAAAAATGGCCATCCGTTAAAATGCAAACATTCATAGTATTTCCATTTTACATGACTAGTGTTTCTTTTTTTCCTGTGATTTTCTGATTGCAGGACGACAAATCGAGAACAACTGCTGAAGTTTTGAAGAATTGACCGATGATGAATTGAAAGATGCAGTGAGTGATAAAATATCAGAACTAAAAAGTGACCAATCAGATCACTTAACCATTTTATTGATTTAGCAATTGTCAATGCCTGGATAGTATATAAAAGATGTATATATTAATGTATAAAAGCTAAGGAGGGCGTTTCAAAACAAAACAGTATGCCTCCGATAAACTTCAGAATAAATTGGGTCAATGAACTTGTTAAGTCATCTCATGTAAGAAGTTCGCCAAGACTCTCTAAAGAAATTGCAGTGAATAAGAGAGATAATTCTGATAATTCTAGTCTGATCAAGGTGCATATAAAATGGTATGCCGATGCGCGTCTTCCCCCTCCACATGCCCCAGCACGTGACGTCACGTGGGGGTGCTAAGTGAAGCAAACGGAGCGCAGCGCATATATTCCAATTTTACCGGTATTAAACTTAACACGATGTAATTGAGCGTGTGTTACGAATTCTTTTTTATTTAGAATTAAATATAGATTTCATACCTATATGAGATTGGTTACCATTTCAAAGAGTAGCTGAACATCTGCACTTTCGTAACCACTGAAGTCTTAAGAAAATGCAAACGGTACAATAAGTATCAAATTTGAATTTTACATGAAAAATACATGCTCTGAAATAAAGAATTGAACAAATCGATCAGACACTTTACAATTTCTAAGCAATAAATGACTGCATTTAATTTCTCCTGCCTCAATTTTTACAGTCATAAAATGCCCGATATTATATATTGTGCATTATTAATACTTGCAAAAATTTTGATCCTTTGTTTACTTCCCTTTGTCTTCTTACGTTTTCTTGATGACTTCCTTTCAAATTTCGCAACCTTATATACGTTGTTGCAGCACCACACGGAGAAGAACATCAAAATGTAAATTTGGGAGTTGTTTTGCAACTCTTTGAGTGACCTTTCGAAAAATATTTATTTTCACTTGAAAGAAATAGCCCATGAAAATTCATTCTCCATAACAATGGTTGCTTGAAATATTTCCTCTGAAGGATATTTTAGTTTTCCTTTGGATAAGACCTGTATCGAGTCGGATGTTTCACTGTCAGATTATGAAATTTTTTTAGTTGCTAAACCAAGATGAAATTTGTGTTCAAAACGAAATGCCACATAACCCGTTAAAAATCTTTCAAATGTAATTGAATCTTTAAATATTTTTTTTCACAATTTCATTACTTCAAAATAATTCTCATTGTTATCACTATCGGTCTCAACTTCTAAGAAATAACCCACTTCTCTGTCTTCAGAAATTTCTTCGTTTAAATTTCGTTGGTGATCGAGATTTATTTATGTATTTTTTTACAGTAAACACCTTCCCTGAGATTCCTCTATTCTTAAAATATCACCATCACAATCAGTTCTTATCTCTTCGTATTGAGCTTCAGCTTCCTCTTCCAAAGGTGAAATCAACGATGACTCATCATCCACTGTATTCCGGTTTTCTGTGAATACAGTCCATGAATGCTTCCCAATGACATACCATCTCAACCGATATTTAATATCAAGCGCAGTAGGTTCGACATTTGAGCAGCCCATGCACAAAGAAATTTTCCAAAATGTCTTGATTTATTCTATATGTTAAAACATATTCAATTCCATATTTCATTTTCAGGTAAAAAATGTCAACCGAAGAAATATTATTCATCAAATCCCCTTAGCAAAGGCATTAATGAATGGTGATTTCCAATTTTCATTTTTAATAGTGTCACTGACTTCCTGGAGAGTTAGTTGATGGACAGTTCCAAATTTATACCAAATGCATTGAGTCCTGGACGAGTTCCGAATTTACTTTTGGCCTTAAAAATACCAAACCAATCATTTATAAGTTTAAAAAACCTTCCTGTTTATTCCCAATCTCAATTTTTTTAAATCCCTTTTTCAGACCATTCAATTGCCTTAGAAACTCTTTCTGAAAGAAATTGTGTAGCGGGACGTACGTTTTGCCTTTCCGAACCTTTGACTTGTAGGTGATACGGGGAAATGGTGTGAGCAATCTGGAGGTCTTGTGAATACGCTGAAAAAAGTTGCTTGATGCTTCTTTGATTTGTTTCCTATCATAAAAAAACAGTATCAAGGAAACGATTTTTTAAAAGTTTCAAGAGGTGAGCAGCATCCGCAAAATTGTACTTTTGAATCTTCATTCACAGGATGGGGAGAAAGGCACTTATTTACATTAGTGTATAAACCAATTTCTTTCCAAATTTTTATATTATTCGGTCCCATGTCACAAGTCAATGCAACAACAATGCAACCTGCATGAAAAAGTTTTTCAATTATTTCAAACATAATTTATTTGGTCATAGGTGTATCATATGTATACCACATAGGTTGTTTCAATTGTTCAACTAGTCCCCTTGCCATTACAGTTTTGCACGTGGAATAAGGCCCAACATTCTTCTCTTCTTTCCTATCTAAATATATCTTACTTGAAATTCAAATTTCATCAAATGAGAGATATACTAATAAATGAAGGCATAGTAGTATTATTGCCTTTTCTTTCATTATTTTTTAACCATCTACTGGTAGACCTTCCTCCACATTATGAAGGAAAGGAACTAAAGGATAAAGCCCACTTGCGAAGGGTGGACAAGGCAGGGAATGGATATTTTCCCCTTAAATACCTGTATGCTTTAACATTTACATTTCTTAGTGAAATTGCTGAGGCAATGCCTTTTGGACGGTCCAATGAATAATCTTTCGTTGCGGATTAAGTAGCTCAGAAAAGGCAATGTCAATGGAAATATTTGTGCTCCCGTTTGAAAAAAAACAACAAAAATTGCTCAAGGTAACGAGGTGAATTGTCCCCGGGGCTCGGAGAGGTCGGGCCTAGCTAGTGAAAAGACGTTTCCAGAGTCAACATTGATCTCTACTCTTGGAGTTCAGCATCAACAACTTAAGCTTACTCAATCATAAAAGGCAATGTCATTGGAACAAAACTACACTGATAATGAAGAGAGTGAGGACTATCTTTCAGGATACGCACATTTTATCTTCGAAAGAAAATTCTGAAGTTGGTAATGAATTGATAAAGATTAATTCGTCTGAAAATTCTATCTCATAATCTCTAACTGAATTTTTCGTTTTCCTCTTTGTTACTATTACTAATTGTTCCTATTCATGTTTAGACCCCTTAAAATTATAGAATGGAATTGAAGAATATTACATAAAATCCCGGAATTTAAAACAAAAGTTTAGGATCAGATACTGATTTCAAATAAATTCAGAAACCATATTAAAAGTTGGGAAGCCATAGACGAGAGGATGACTAAAGTAAATTTGGAAAGTTTTAGATACAAAATGATGATTCTTGGAGTGTATGCACCGAATGAAAATGAAGATATTAGAATTTTAGAGGAATTTTATTCAAAAATAGACTGAGTAATCAGTGAATGACAGCGAAATAGAGAACTTATCTTATTGGGCGATTTTAATGCTAGAGTGGGAAAATCTGAGAGCTCAAAAGTCATTGGACAACATGGAGAAGAGGTGGAAAATTCAAA
>BOPP01000221.1:1165819-1175115 GCA_017312745.1 Gryllus bimaculatus | reverse complement strand
AGTTAGTGCAGGAGAAGTTTGTCTTGATGTGGTATCTCTACAGGTGGTTGCTTGCTACAGAACACCAATATCTGATTTTAATATATAAGAATATGTTTCCTCTATTAATAAAGTTTCCAAACATGAGAACTATGTCAGAGGAAGCAATTTTAATTCACATCATGTTTCCTGAATAGAATGAGAAACTGCCCAAATGGTGAAAGTATTTTTGACAACCATGTTCCTGAGGCTATGTTTCTACTCAATGACGGTTCTCCTACGTATATCTCTAATTCATATGAAACGTCATCTATGATTAACTTGACATTTGTTTCACCGAATCTAGCATTCTATTCCTCATGGGCAACGAATGATGACAACTGAGGAAGTGACCACTTCGCTATTAGCATTATCATAGGACTGTTTTGTGCAAAATCATTCATTAAGACTTTTGAGGTTAACTTAAAGAGAACTGATTGAGATGTATTTAAAAGAGTTTTGATTGCTAAGTATCATGTTTTTAATAGTCTGAAATTTTTGAATTCCAATGTCATTCACAGATATCAAATACTGAGATTTTTCATGAAGCTATTATATCCTCCACCCCAATTGCAGAGATCAATGCATCACTCTCTCTATATCACAATGCCCAAAAAGCAATCCTTGTCCATGGTGGAATAAAAACTGCAAACAAGTCGTTAAAGATCGAAAACAAGCTCTTGCTGTCCTTCGCAAGTAATTTAACAAACAAAACTTAATAGAATTAAAAAAAAGGCAACAAATTCTAGATTTCTTATTCAAGATCAAAAATCTAAGAACTTCAAACAATTTTCTAGTTCACTTAATAAAAATAGTAACATATCATACATCTGGACAGAATAAAATGTTTCAACAATAAACTTAGATCTTCAAAAATTTCAGATTTTAATGCAGAGAAAACACTCCAAGACATTAAAGTTGGGATTAATAAAATCTACCCAGACTTATTTAATGAATGAATTTGTGAAACTAATGAATTTCTTGTTAGTCACCTGGTATGGACAAAATACCTTTCAAAGTTTTGAATGACTACCAGAAAAAATCTTAAGTTTCTTTTAGACATCTATAATGATGTTATTTTTGAAAATTGGTCTCCAACAGATTGGAGAAAATACAAATTGAATTATACTTGTCTATCCTAGATTCTGAGACTGATCACCAATTTTATAAAAAATTAAATCTACATACGTTGTTATTAGATATCAAAGGGGCTTTTGATTGTGTTTGTTCTTCAGTATTAATTCAGGACCAGATTGAAATAGGCATTTCAAAAAACTTCATTCACTATATTTTCAACATAATATCTGAAAGACACCTAGATTTAATAAATTATCCATTTTCTCCAAATAATAATAAAGCTTACCAAGGTCTTCCTCAAGGCAGTATTCTGAACCCTCTCCTTTTTTCTATTTACACTAATAAACAGGAAAGTTTATTACCAAGTGATGTGTTCATGTTAAAATATACAGATTGCTTTGAATTCAGTAACAAACCCAGTGGTAGATGCCACCAATATTCAAGAGGATTCTGTAGAATAATTGAGTCAATATTTAGGAAAGAAAAACCTCCTAGCACCAGAACAATGTACGTTTGTTGTATTTAGCAAGAGCTCCTTAAAAGCTCATAAATTTTATATTTATGTCAATGACAATTGTTCATAGCTCTCCTTCAGCTGTTTTCTTGTGCATGACACTAGATCACTCATTGAAGTGCAAAGGACACACATCTAGAAAGGACTATCTAGAAATGAAAGGTCACATATCTATTTCATGAAAAAATGTGGCCATCGAAATATGGGTCGTTTATGTGGAACTTGGTGGGGAGCAGACTTGTGTTCTGTTGCTAATATAATAAGCTCACTCGTTAAGAATTACACAAGGTTTCAGAAAAATAATTTAAAAACAATTATTTGAGTGATGTTCTGTCTAAGATAAACTGTTTAAAAACTCTTCTAATATAATAAAAATAATAGAAATCTTTGTTAGTTATATGTTTTGAGGATTTATCCATTTCTTGTGACAGCATTAAGAAATTTGATTGTGTCACATTCTATGAGTACAATTATTTTTTACAGCTTAGTAAATTAGAGGTTAACTTTGATATTGGTGTGGAAATTGCTACTTCTCCTTGCCCAAATGAATTATTTATGGATCCTTTTTTTCCATCTCCCAGAAGTTATTCAGAAGAAATTTAATTTTCTGTTCACTGATGGTTCAAAGAATGATTTGAAGTGCCCAGTTGGTTTTGCAATCTGGAGCACCAACAATAGGCTAATTAGGAAATTTCAAGTCAATTTTAAAATATCTTTATTTACTGCTGAAGCTCTAGTTATCATTCAAGTATTAAAAATTGATTATTGAATTTAAAATTACTTCTTCGATAATCTTTTCTGATTCGAAGAGTATCTAGGTTTCTCTATCTAACGGTGATAGAACTAAAAATCACGTATATATTATTCTAGAAATCAAGAAATTATGAGATTATGCAGGTCAACCTCAAAATCTGTTTAACTTGGATTCCTGCCACTGTTAGAAATGAGTTAAACGGAAATGAGAATGCCAATAGAGAAGCAAATCAAAATCATTTTGCAAATATTGAAAATCTTGGTCCCTCCAAAAGCAGAGAGTATTTCTTACTTTATTATAGAACATCATCATTACCATGGTTTCAGAACTTCAAATTAACTAAAAAAAATTGTTATTAATAATATGTTTGACATCAAATTATTCATCATTAAATTACAGTTCGAATAGATTCAAAATTGCCAATTCTGGTTTGTTTGAATGTTGTGTGGAGAATGACACCGCTGAACATTTATTATGGCATTGTACATTATTTGATAATGTAAGAAACATTCAAATGGTAATACTCAACTGCCTCAATATTACCTTAGGCCAAAATATTGTGGACATTTTAAAAAATGTAGATACATGTGTTATTCTAATTATACATGAGTTCTTTGTGAAGTCAAAAAAACAAATTTAATATTTGGGATAATATTCTGCGAAGCTGTATAAAAGTGTAATAGTTGTAAACAAAATAGTTTTAAGTTGTAAATCCTATTTGTAATTTGTTAAATGGCTGTATACACTTGTGTCTGCCAAAATAAATAATAACCGATTCCACCCTGAAGACAGGCCCTCAAATGTGATTTTCATAATGAGCTGGAATTCACAATGTACCTGTTGAGTTCTGTGCCACATTCGATGATAGGAGAAACAGTTTTGTATACAACAGAATAATCTTCAGTCTTAATCAATGTAAAAGCTTTGTTAATCATGAAGACTACCTTAATAGCTTACTCTCTATACAAGATATTTTAGTTTCACTTTTGCTCTCAGAAATTGGAGCAGTAAAATTATAGTACCCTCTGAACCATAATAATAAAATTGGATTGAAAAATTGGATAAAATTGGCTTTGAGGCGAGGAAAATTAGAAGATTGTTACTTCATTTCTGGTATGTCCACTTACTTTTAAATTATGATTTCATAAAGTGTAGTAAAATAATCCGAGACATTTTCCTGAATATCTGAAACTTGCAAAAGAGCACGAACTTTCCGATTTTCCACTATGTAGCAATAACAATTAATCATCTAAGCAGTACATTTTCCACTTAAATCTCGTAATACATAATATGTAGTAAAATTCATGCTTTGCCCAAATGTGGTGGACAAATGCAGCTTCGTAATAAGGCTCCAAGATTTTGTTGGCCTTGAAGACTTCACTTGTGTTTAAGCTAAGCTAAACCCAACTTACTGTTCACTTTTAGTACCAAAGTAATCAAACTTTGTGGTAAATGGGCTGCAGTGAATGGTCCTGCTCATTAAAACATGGAACACTAAAGGAATTTCAAATACACATATTGGTACAAAAATGATATAATTTTGTTAAAATATTATGTTGAAAGTAACATACAATAAAAAATTCTGTAATTATTTATTGCATAATGAGATGTTTTTTTAGGGCTACATTTATTTAACCCCTACAAATCTTAAGCTTAAAACGGACATCACTCAATCAAGTACAATTGCAATTGTTGACAGTTAAAAAAAAAGGGTATGTATAGAAATATTTATTTAGTAAAAAAGATTATTAGGGATGACAAGAATAAGATTATGAAATTGGTTTCTTACAAATATTGAAATTATACCATCAAAATTTCAAAACTTTCAAAAATAAAATGTTAATAATATGAAAAAATTATTTCATAATATGTAACCTAATTAATACATTAAAAAGATGTTAAATTATATCCACGTTTTTTTGTTAGTACTTAATGTTTAATCATCCTATGAAAAATTAAAAATATATTTGAGACCAGTTTATGAACATTCTGGAATTTTCCCTAGCATTCCTCTCGGTGTTGACGATATTAATATAAAACAAATCTAAAATTAATAATTAAAAAGTCAACCGACGTTTATACAAAAATAACTGGCGAATCCTCTTCTCATGAAGTACAGGAGCCCAAAAACCGTCTAATGACCCTTTCCGACTCACCTTTTCATAACGAAATGACAGCATGAACGACATCACCGCGCCGCAGCAGCAATTTGGCGTCGTGTATGTATATACACATTTCAGTTACGTAAACAGAATATTCTTTCTGTCACTGTGCCTGCGTTTCTCGTTTTCGTTCATACATCTTCCGGCTTCGGAATCGACTCGGTACGATAAGGGTCAAAAAGACCTCCACTAGTCATAAACAAAATCCCATAAGAAACTGTACATAAATACAAATCTTCTTACCTCTTATTTTATTATTGTATCGCAACTCAGCACTAATCTAAAGTCATAATAATTTATTCAAATGATTATCAAGATTAAAATGCACAGACTTTGTTATTTACGACAGAAAAGCCACATTAGCGCACCCAGAAACTGCACTAACGGAAAGGAAGTGGTTTATAGCGTATCTCATATCACTGACAACGACAAACATTTCGCGACTCGCAAACCTCCGAGCATGACAATACTTAATACAGCCGAAAACTAACTAGTGGACCAGGAAGCACTCCACGCAAACATACAAATGCCAACTGCCAACCCCCAACACTTTCCACCAAACGTTTTGATACGAGACTTGATCATTTTTTATACTTCGTATGGGTTTTGATACGATATATACTCTCACCCAACACCTACCTTTGCATTTCAAATAATTAAACATTAATATTAATAGTTTAGTTTTCAAGAAAACTTACCGATATTTTTATTAAGTATATGAGCATCAATGCGAGATCTCGAGCGTATTTATGACACGTTTACGAAACCCTTAAGCGACACGTCAAAATCAGACTCACGATTACGCCAAGAACTCAATAACACAGCTTAAGAGTAAATTTTGGGGTCTGCCACGCCACTAGCGCCGCCAAACGGCCAGCAAGCTGCGGTAAGTCTGGTGTACTGCGAACGCACGCATATAGTTTAATTTCAGGTAGCAAGGGTTTAAGTTTTCAGGATCATTTGTTTTACTGTGAAGAATTCTTATACGCTATTGAGTAAACATACGTCTCCATCGAAACGCAATTGTGTAGTTCGGTTAACTGCAGCAATAATGCGTTCAAATGACCGTATCTTTCTATTGTTTTGTAGAGTGTAGTGCTGGTGCATTTTCATTTATTTTTAATTTGCTCTTTTTCACGCTTTTCGCTTACAACATAAAAACATAGCCTTTTATAATTCAGGATTAGAGAACAAAAACAAATATTAATCATCGAAAATCACTTTATTGTTTTTCAAAATATTCCCCATGAAGATCTATACACTTTTGCTTGCGTTTGAACCAATTGTCGAAGCACTTTTGCCACTCTGATTGAGGCATCTCCAAAACATTCTGAATGCAGCAACCATTTCTTCATGTGTCGAAAAACGTCCTTTCAGTCTGTTTTTTACGTACAGAATAAAAAGTATACGGAAAAGTTGTTTAAATCGAAATAGAAAATTATAATGTAGGACGAGATTTTAGCCTTCTTAAACATTTTAAAAGTAATATTTCAAATCTACCATTAAGAAATAGAAAAATTGAGAAAATTAAAAAGGACGGCATTAGATGGTAGCAGGCATGAGGATGGGGCAAGACCGTAAAGCTAGCCCACACAAAGGAAAATAAAAAGAACTTTACCAGTCTGTGCCATTCTGTAGCACCACTAGTTTTGATTGTAAATGATTGATTATTAATACCCGGGGAGGGATTATCTTATTGACTGGCTGTTTTTACGTAACATGATACGAACATACAATGGCATGCTTATTTCTTGAATTATCATCCATCATTTGGTTCAGGTTATTACGAAATCAAATAAAAACACAAGAGCAAAGTTTATTTTTTAATTCCAAAAGCATAATCAGGTGAAAGAGAAACAAATACCGAGAATACTGCATCTTATCTGGTTACAAATTTAAATATATTTATACAATATTATATCGAAACTTATAAATGCCAATGTTATGACCACACATACTTCATTATCTAATTGACCTTCAAATTAAATTCTTTCAAATTATATTTAACGTAACTAACTTGTTTCCGTTGACTACTCCTGAAATGAATAAAACTACAAAATAAAAGAATAAAAGATATAGTTAAGTCTTCTGAATAATCTTTAGCCAATTTAAACTTCAATAAATGTGTAATGTGCGTCCTATCACGTGAACTGGTGTAGCAGCAAGCTGTAGGGGAGCTGGGTACCAGTGCCGTTAATTCAAGATGGCGGTGGGAAGCGCCACGAGCGAGGGCATCCCGGAAGAAGTCTGCAGCTGCCCTTCGGTCTGCATGTCCTGCAATAGAAATCTACGAAATAATCGTGTGATCACGGGTATATAAGTAGCACCCAGCAGGGTTTTTTGCTTCAAATCATCTTGGATTAAACCACGTACAAATATGGGAATATGGGAATTTTTGAATCAATATTTACTTCTTAACGCCCAAATCGCGTTATTTTCATATCCCTTACATTAAAAAAACATACATTTTAGAAAAAAAATCACGAAAACGCTTGTTTTAAGCCACAAATCCTACCTTCAGAAAGGAAACATGCTATTCCAAAACACTAACTTTAAAACAAAACCCTATTTTACCCCAAAAGTAAATTAAAAAAGCTAACAAACTAAAACCGGTTTCGCTTGGATTTGATTTAAAATCAAAAGAATCATTTTTTATCCCCGCCATTTGGCGGATCTTTGCCAAGCAATCGTTATTAAGCTTTTTGCTTTTCTCTGTATTCAGATGACCATAATTGCCATTTTCTTGCATTACTTTGTTTGCACAAAAATTCGTAGGATTTTTTGATACGTCATTACTATTTACATTAACCGACGAGTTGTTTATATGGTCGCATTTTTTGAGTACATAGTGCTTCAAATTTTACTATACAAATTTCTTAAAAAAACTCAGTTTGCTGCGAAAAAGCTCGAATTAGGCATTTTTCAGACAACATGTGGAATTTTCCTAGCAATTGGAACAAAAATTTTTCTGTAAATTTTTTTGTAGCAGATGGTGCTAAATTGACTCAATAACATGACATATATATCGCTTTTAGTATTCTTTTTGTTATTTTGAAAATTAAACAAATTGTTTTTCTTTAATAGCACATGTCAATAATTAATATAACGGTCATTTGTTATACTACATTTAGACTAGTGAGATCATTTGCTCTTAAACATATTTCTTCGATGAAGTTTTTCGGAAAATCTTACGTTTTTGGTACGAAACGAGCTTTCAAAAACGCGCATTTTCGGAAAAGGTCAAACGACTTCTCTTAAAAATAAATGCATAAGTTATATTAAAGAATTGGTAATGTAAATATTAACAACGTAAAGAAACAAGTCAAAATACTACAATTTTTGTAATTTTTGGAAACAA
Organism: Gryllus bimaculatus; assembly: GCA_017312745.1. NCBI lineage: Eukaryota > Metazoa > Arthropoda > Insecta > Orthoptera > Gryllidae > Gryllus > Gryllus bimaculatus. Next base: position 1,167,232 of record BOPP01000221.1, on the reverse strand, counting down.
TGAAGTAAAGCAAAATGGCATTCATGGCAACTCTACAGCACTTTTACCACTGTCCGAACCACAGTGCACAAGGAAAATTGAGCTGTTTGAGAACTTGTTTTTTCCATTGCATACTTTTTTATATTTGACATTCTTACGCAATATAGGGGGAACTACACTTTTACAAAAAAAAATGCATAGGACATTAATAACAAGACGCTAAAAAAAAAATCATTTGAAAGGGCAACAAATTCTCTCTTGCAATTTGTAGCAGTAAAAAACGCCAAAATATTCAAGCTTTTGCAATTCTCGAAAATTTTGGAATTTTTCGAATTTTTGAAAATCGGGACGTATGGCCATCTTTATAATATCTAATTTCTCCGGAAATTCAAAGGAAAAAAACATTAGTGCCATGTTGAGAAATTTGGAAAATGCCCGCAGAGGCTATACACTAAAAGTATCTGGAAATATTAATGAAGTTATTCATAATCGCTGAGCTATCGACTCGCGGCAGATCGACCATGAGAGTATCCAAGTTTGGAAAAACACGCGTAGTATAGGCTATGCTGTTTTCAGACGGAAACCCGGACGTTTCGAAAAAAGAAAAACAATTTTGCGGTATCAGGAAACCCTAAAACGTGTTTTCTTTGCAAATAGCAAACGGTGTTAATTTGCTATGTATTTCCTATGTCCAATCGATTTACCGCCAGCATTATATAAACATTCTCTATGCTACGGTATTACTCCGTTTATACGTACGTAACGAGTATAATGGAAATACAGTACTATGTACGAGATGGCACAGCACTTCGCGCGTACGTAAATTAGTTTCTAATTTTTTTTCGGTCTGGGGTGCATTTCGGGTCTTGCACTATCATTTGGGCAGCCTGCCATCTATCGCGCGCATAAAGTTAATTTTTTTTCAATATTTCGGGGCTTTATAATTTATAGAACCGTAATATTACTTTAAGAGATTAAAACGCTTGTCCTATATGAAAATATATGTTAACGAAATTTTTTGGAACCCTTTATGGAAAATGTTTTTACAAAACGTTACTATGAATGAGATATTTAAAGCTCTTTTAACAAAAAATTGAGTTTTAGAAACTTAATTGGAAAATATTTGAAGCACCTCCCTACAGATAAAATAAATGTCATCCAATCGCTAGAAATCTGCATGTTATGACATGAGATACTTCAAAATAAATACATTTACGTAATTTTTTAATCAAACAAAAGAATACAAGGCAAACATGTTTATAAGGTTATCTTAAACAGTAACTTTTAGCACTATTCACGGACCATACCACCTTCTCGAGATCAACCGAGACGAGGTGTTATTCGACGGCGTCCTCGGTCGTCCGACTAATAATTTGTTTGTGGATCCGTCAGGAAAATACCTAAACACGCAACACTCACCGTGCTGGCTACTTC
>BOPP01000221.1:1108149-1155915 GCA_017312745.1 Gryllus bimaculatus | reverse complement strand
CCAAGCAGGTGAATCTAGTCTCCAGGAGATTCAAACGAACGAACGCTTCTTGCTGCTCACTGGAATTATTGCACGCTGCCATTTCTTCCTCTGCAAACAATGAAAACAGCATGATTAGTGACCATTCTAATACAAGTAGACAGTACAGCTAGATCTGTTAAAAAACAGTGCAAAACGAGCCATCATGGTCTCATGAAGAATTAGGAAAAACTGAAATGGTTTTGCTAGTTAAATACACACTTAAATAGTTTTACATTTTCTAAACAAATAGCCCCATCAGCACACGAAGCATTACCTGAAACTACTGTTGTTAAAAAAGCACATACATTCTAACAGGTTACTAATGATTATGTAATAATATTATACATCAAATTAATAAACCAAACCAAGGTTTATAACGAGTTTTTTACAGAATTGAGCATTATGCCTTTTATTTATTGTATTTTGTTGTACCTTTAATTTAATAAAAGAAATTCCAAAAATGAATTTGTGTTGGTATTAGAGCGGGTATAAAGTATTAAATAGGCGCGCGGGGGCCAAAAGAATCAGAAAGGCCTTCAAAGGCATTAATACAGTTATGCATTTTGTTGATGTTCTTTAACACCGCCATGAACTAGTAAACCATAAAATTATTTTCTATCGTCTCCGAGATATTCTACGTTTACTAATAACTGCTCCGTTTTCTTTTAAACGAACGAATTACACGTTACTTCTTGTCTAATCATGTAATGCTAAATGCTCCATACGATATCACACATACGGACATTTCTTTAAATTCTCATTACTAAACGAAAAATTTTCGTTTCCATCTATATTCAGAATTCAACATGTTTATGAGTTAGGGTAGAGATACCAGAATTTAAGAAAACGTTCACAGACATTTCTGCCCATACACTCACTTTTTTGACGTTAAATACAAATTTATATAAATGAAACAAACCTTCAAAATGTTTTCATGTCAACGATCAACAAAGAGAAGAATTCAAAAGAATTTCACATTTCATTATCTTATCTTGTCGCAGATCAACAACTTCTCAAATATCCAATCCTAGAACGTGGGAGCATGTGCTCCACGGAGAGGTCCGTTATGGCGATAGCCTTTGTCGTGACTTTTGAACTCATGATACCGGGATGGTGCATGGTCATGATTTATGAACGTACGATTGCGAAGTAAAATTCATAGTAATGTTCAAATATTGAAAACATTTATTTCCGCCTGTTTAGTAACATTAAAATATTCCTAATATTAATTCCGCGCCTGTCTCAATGTCATGTGACCGAAAGCCATAGCAACAATGTTGGCCTGCCCAATATATTCAACGGCCAAGTAATGCGTGCGTCCTCTGTAATAGTGGAAAAATTGCGCTACCCCCCCCCCAACCAAACAGCAGAGCACTGCTTGTATAGCCAATCTGCTAAGCCGCCACAAAGGTTCTGCACAAAAATCACGGTAGCGCCGTTGCCAGAGCTGCTCGTGCAACGGAGCCAAAGTTCCCCCTCATCCGACCGCCGGCGGACGCTAAGCGTTCTGCCTACCCCGCCACCCCAATGCAGTTCATGCACACCAAGCCAAGCCTCCCCCTCCCCTCCGGATGGCCGAGATCGTTAAGGCAGAAGTGCAATAGCGATCTCGGGTCGAAGGATGCGGGTTCGAATCCAGCCCTTTCACACCCCATCATGACATCTTGACTTATCATAGCGTTAAATGCATTAGTGTTCGCTAACGATCTAGATGTTACTGCGACCTTAAATAACAGAAAACACACGTGCTGCGCGCCCCGCCCGTGCCGGCGGACGTTGCCCCGCTTTCCTGCTGCGGGCGGCTGTGGTCGCTTTGCCGCGGCTTGCACCCTCCAACAAGAGCTAGCTTTGGGGTTGAACTGGGAACTAACATTTGTGAGGCTCTGCCGATAAATAACTATTCCATGTGTCGCGCTGTAGATATTGTGCCCTTTAGTGCCCTTTAGCGCCGTGTTCTTCCTACCTCGAAAACGGGCTAAGCTTCTTCGAAAGCGACCCCGCCTGACAACAAGTGGCTTTGGCTATGAAGATGAGGTTTCTCCGACCAACCTCGGGAGCATCCGACGTTCACCTCTGCACGAAATTCGATGGAGGAGGCCCACAGCGAAGTGACAACGGAAGCCAACACAGGAATCGCCCCTTCCAATCACTATAACGGAAGCACAAGAGACTGACAAAATGGACGACAGACCTACCCTTCTGCGCAGCTCGCGACCAAGCCCTGCCGGCCTCCGAAACACGTGACAGCCCGCCGTGCTCCGCACGACCACGCGGGAGCGCGGACACACCATGGGACACCCGCACTGCGAAGGGCAACACAAGGACAGGCTGTCATCGGCGAAGACAGCAATAGGAGCGGTGTGCCCCGCCCGCCCGGAAACCGCACCGAAACGGGCCAAAAAAAGCGAAGCTCGCCACCGAAGCCGCGGGACCGGCCAAATTGCGATTTAGGACCACGTTCTACTGCTCCTTAATATTCTTAAAAAACGTTCTACTATTAGATAATCGAAAAATTAAAATGAAAAAAAAAAAAAAACTTTGGGCGGCAATAGATGGTAGCTGGCAAGAGTATGTGGCAAGTCCGAAGAGCTAGCCGAGACCAATGGAAATAGAAAACATATACGGGAAAGTCTGTAGCATTAGCTAGTTCCATTATTAAAATGTGCCCATCAGACATCTTCAAATAAGTAAATATTCAAGTTTTCGAAAATGTTAGTATTTTCCTAATTTAGGGTAAAATAGGCGCTTTTCAACCCAACGGAAGTTGCGCACAGACTTTGTCATGCGTCACGCGCGAAAATAATAGGTCTCCCAGGTACCATTCGCTTTAGCGCTGCAGGTGGACATCAGGGAGGCCCGAGACATGGGCGTGGACGCAATGCACACAGTGTTGGACTCGCAGCAGCAAAACAGGCTGATATTGAACATTCAACGAGCGGGAGTATCGGTTGAGCTTGTGGAGGAGCCTGGCGCGGCAGTCACGCTGATAATCTTGGTCACCAATCAGAAACTACGGGTGCCTAAATGTAAGAAATTGAACAGGCGTGAAAGTGCATACCCATCACTTCGTTAGACCTCAAAGAAGTGGGTGTCAGTTATAAACGGAGAAAAGCTAAGCTGGAGGTCGTAGTGGTGGATCGATACGATGTGATGAACATGTTGGGCTTGGATTCGTTCAGCAAATTAGGATTTTGGATGGTCGGCGAGCTCTACGTAGCACTGCATCACTTAGGAGCTTGAGTGCGATTTTCCGAAAGTTTTTTGGACTGCTTAGGCCCAGCTAAGGAAAAGTGGAGGCGGAGTTGAAGAAATGGGAGGCCGAAGGAGCTTCTCCCAGGGTGTCCACCAATCAGTGGGCCACGCCGCCGATGTTAGTAAAAAAAGCAGAACGGGGCGGAGTGCGGGAATGTTGCGAGAATTGTGCGGGAATTGCCAAAGTACCTTCATTGAACTTAAACGTCGAGCAAAACCCTAACCCGAGGCCGGAAGATTTGTTCCAGAGAATGAGGGGGGGGGGGGGAGATCGCTTTATGCCGATCGATATTCGAAATGCTTATCTGCAGATTCCGCTGGACAAGCGGATAAAGAAGATCCTGCTTATCAACATGCCCTCGGGACTGTTCAGATTAAAAAAAACTACCATTCGGTGTGAACTCGGCAGCCGCGGTGATCCAAGAGGCTTTTGGAGCTGTTGACAGCGCATCTGCCGGGTAGTGAAGTATTTGGACGTTATCATCGCTACGGGCGCCACAAGAGAGCAGCACAAGGAGAACCTCCGGAAGCTATTAGCAGTGCTGAGTTGCATGGATAAGTGTGAGTTTAACAAAGTGGACTTTTTGGTGAGTGTGTTGAACAAGGCAGATATGGCTTCTACACAGGAGCACGTGAAGGCCATAGTGCACCTCCCAGCAAAGCAGTTACAGGCACGTATCGGAAAAATCAACTACTACTAGTTCACCAACAGGTTGTCTTGTACCGCGGCGCCTTTAAACGCGTCGAAGAAAAAGGGGAGTGAAGTTTCACTGAGCACAGTCTTGCGAAGAAACCTTGAACAGGCTTAGGAAGGCCATGGTGGGGGCGACTAGGTTTACACATTTTGGGCTGAGCAGGACGGACTGTAGGATGGGAACGCATCGGACTGTAGGATGGGGACAGTTATCTCTCAGGATGAACTTGACTTGAGGCCCATTTCACTGGCTTCAAATGCCTTGAACAAAGACCAGCGCAATTTTTCACAAATTGAGGAGGCTTTGGCGTTGATTTTGGAGAGGGTAAGTTTAATGATTTTCTGCATGCAGCTAAATTCCATTTGATTACATACCACCTGGCGATGGTGCACTTGTTCCATCCAGAAAAGAAGCTACCTGAGGGCTGAGAGAAGAAAGGGCAGCGATGGACCCTTTCTCTCTGATTACAATTATACAGTAGCGCTGTCGTGGCCACTGGTCTAAGAGTTCCCGGGAGACGCGGCCCGGGTGGCGGAGGGAAAAGGACCCGGTGCTCACATCGGTGCTGGAATACGTGCGGGACGGTTGGCCGCCCATTAGCCGAGCATCAGTGGTGCAGTAGGCGGCGGAGGTTTCAAGTGTGGTGGTGCCCAGGATCGTGAGACAGCCACCAGGTCCTCAAGCTCCTGCATGAGGACCACTGGGCAGTTACAGGCAAGAACGTACTGCTTCTGGGACGGGATGTCGGAGGACATCCTGAATCTGGTACGAAGTGCGAGTCGTGCCAGGTGAACCCCAGGAAGGACCTCGTCTCTTCGCCCACCCGATAACACCCGAGGGAGAAGGACTTTGCGAGCCCGTTTTGGGACTCCATGTGGTTGCTAGTGGTGGATGCATATTCCAACTTCAAAATTGCCACAGAGATGCGGTCCACCATGGCGGCGGCGACCATGAAAGTTTTGAAGCTGCCATTCGTAGCGAAAAGCCTACCGCAGACGATCATGACGGACAAATGGAGCGCAGTTCACGGAGGAGTTCGCGAGATTATGCAAATCGGATGGGGCACATGCCATCTGCACGCCTCCCTTCCACTCCCAGGCCAATGGGGAGGCTAAGGACATTCGACGGTCATGGGCACGGCGAGAGCGGCCCGCTCCACAAGGGACCACGCCCTGCTTAGGTTGCCATAAAGGGCGCTGCGGGACCGGGAGGGCAAAGTCCGGCAGCCGAAGATCTCCCTCTCCCTGTTGCAGCCAGGGGAGGGATATACATCGCAGGCACAGAGCGGGGAAAGTGTCCTACAGCGCATTCAAGGGGCCAGCATGGCTGCCCTGTGTTGTTCACAGGGTGCACGGATGAGATAACACTATGTACTGTTCTCGTCACCTTCAATGACTAAAATGCAACTCATTAAAAATGTCCCTATCGCATGTTAACATGTACTTTCAAGTGACGAAGGTTTTAAGTGATAGTTTTGTGTCGGCAATTATTGTTACCAACATATCAAGAATAACCCGATCTACGTTGTAATAATGAGAATAGTGACTTATTACCTTCTCGTATACATACGTATAATCGGAGGAATACACGTATATAGAGTAATATACTTATTATAGAGAAAGTTATGTAATGCTGCGGAAAATCGATTTCGAGTTTGCAACTGAAATACGAATGCGTTCTGGGGTCCCCTGATATCGAAAAGTCTTTTTCTCAACACGACCGTCCGTTTGCGATCACCACTAGCGCCTAAACCATACGTAGCATTATTTCCAAATTTAAGAAACCCCTGTCGATATGGCTCGAGGCGAAGCGCCGCGATTTTGAAAAACACTCATCGAATTTGGGGTACTTAACGTGAAGCCCCTTCGACATTTTCAAACTTTTCTGGAAAAACGGCTCCAATTTATTTTAATTTTTTTTTGTAAGAATAGAGTAAATTACACTTATAAAGGCAAATTTCAAAAGCTTGATGTTTTTCAGAGTTTTCCAACTACAAAAGTGAAGATATAGAGTTTTTCATAAAAATATTTGTTATTCATAATTAGTTCTTTCATTAAGGTTATGTCCACTTTTTAAACTTTTAATAGGTTTTGGGCAATATTGCGTGCAATACAAAAAAATATCAAAAACAAGATTTTCTGAAAAACGCCTCGAAATGTTTTCTTTAAACTATTGGTAGGGATGGTGTGAAAAGCACTCAGTGAGATGGTATAAAAGCTATATTGCTTTTGCAAAATATACAAAAATGTAAAGTTTTGACTAGCCTCTCACGCCGTTAATACTTACAATAGCATCTACTTGTTCACATCCTCCAAATAAACTGATAAAAATATCTAGGAGTCCTTCATGACCCACACTAATTTGGTAACCGCACATTTTAAATAAATGTAACAAGGCACAGGCCGCACTTTTCAAACTATATATTTTAACAAATAAAAATTCATCTCTTAAAACCGTTCTCTCCCAATTCCTTTTCAAACCTGCCAAGCGTCCCATACTTATGCATTTCCGGTCTGGGGAGGAGCTGCCCCTTCAGTACGTAAAACTCTCCAAACAGTCCAAAATAAAACCCTTCGCAGTGTCGTAAATGCGCCTTGGTACAGCCATTTTCTTTTCTAGGATGGCCGCTGGGATTGCGAGTAGTGGAAAAAGCTGAAAGGGGGGGGGGAGCCATGAGGCGGCGTTCGCGTCTAACTCGTCTGCCCATACCAAAAACATTAGCCTACCGCACCGCACCTGCTAGCCAACTTTGAATTTAATTTGCTGCAGTGTCTTAGCTCGGTAGTGAAGAAACGCCAAATTCACGGCTCTGCTTTCATAAGATTTGGATGATGGTCCGGCTCTGCTCTCATCATCCATGTTTTCCACTGTCACTGACAGGGTTTTTCTCACTATTAAAACTAATATAATAAATATATCACTGCCCTTAATATAGTTTGCGGAAAAAAATAACGATTTCTTGGTATGGTGCATTAAATCATTGTGGGGCGAATTACACTCGCATTGAAACCATCGACAGCAGATTCCACGTCCTTTCTCTTCCTCTCTGGAGTTGGAAATTGACACCTCTCCCGATTGAAGAGAATTAATTTCCTAATTAATTTTGTGAATAGATCTTACCGGAACACGCGAAGCAGATATTACGCACGAGCACTTTTATCCTACGACTCGATTTTTGATCCCCAAACGGCGTTTGTCTCCTTGATAGAATTTACTTTGTGATTCCCTTTTCCCCAAGTAAAATAGCTGAAGCTAATTTTAAAAATGTTTTCCTACTTACGGACAAATTTCAATAAGTGGTAAACGAGTGCGCTGTCATTTTTGAATCAAATTATTCCTTGTGTGAATATGTTAGAGATTGCTAAACCAGATGTATTTTGGGCGATGTTTTAACCTTAAATACTAATATTTTGAAATTAAATTTAGACGAAGTTTGCTTTTACAATCCTTGTGCCAGTATCAACAGCTCGCTGAAAAAAATTACATACATGTACATTATTTTACACTTTGCCAGATGACATTAATCGATTTAATTCGATACAAAAGTAGAATGAAAAATCTTTTCTACTGCACAATTATTTCTATAACGAGCATCCAAAAGAAAAGTAATATTAATTTTAACAGTGACATGTAATATTTTCCATTTGGGCTGAATAACTTTAAAGTACCTGTAACAATTATTGTACATCAGCTTCTGAGTCAATGACCCCCATCTCGATCAGGTTTTCGTCCAGTGTCACTGATCCTTGAGCAAATACTGAGATGACTCTGTTTTACATCTGGACATAGATGTAACTTCAAATTAAGTCCCGCAAGATTGGTCTTCTCCTCGTAGCGCGTCACACACTGTTTTAGACGTAAATAAAAAAAAAGTCTTTGATACCCGTCCGATTGTCGGAGGGCCCGATGATGATTCTGTGAGTTTATTTCAAACAATGGCAGTATGTACACGTGTAAGAGTGCCATTGTTTGTAATATTTTTGAATGTAGGGATAGATAGTTTAGAGAAATGACGCTTTGTTGGCGCTCGCCCCAGTAAAGCAACGTCTGTGAGAATCCCTTAGCACCTACAAGCCCCAATCCTTCACAGCGGCTGGACGCGCACAGAAACTGAATGTAGAAAAGACACACGATTAAAGGTCTCCCTTGAAATAATATGCACGATTTATTGGAGAAAAACGAAAGTAAAATGTATATGATCGTCCTTTTTATATTTCATGACACTGTTACTATCACTTCAAAATTTTCTGATTCCCGTACAATTATAACAATTGTGAATCATCTTTTTATGTGAGGCCGAAAATCTTCATTTATCCTGCGCGTCTGATTCTCTCTGACCACCTGACGCCACTGATTTTCTCTGTAAAACCACGGTGTAGGTTGTTGTTCCGTGGTACCTATATGGGACGGACAGTCGTTCCCTTCACCGTCACCCGCCGCAAAGAGGGCAAATTTCGCATTTCCGGTATTAGGGGGTCTGGAGAGCAACAAAATTTATTTTCGGTTATTACTGGGCAACAAAAAAAGCGACAAATTCCTATGTAATTATTTTTATTTATCTTTGTAATTTTTTCGTTTTCTGATACTTGCGGTGCTAACTTGATGTCCAGTTTACCAATAGTTTATAGCAGAGTCAAATAAAGAGCGACAATTTTTTTGCAAAACAAATTAGCAACAAAAAGCGACAAATTTTGAGTTAAATTCAATTTTTTTTAAACTTTGCTGTCCTAATTTTACGGACCTCGTGAAAAGGTCCGGGAATTCCAAATCCGACGCGGCACTGGAACTGTGGTTCGCAAATCGACAACATTGCGAATGCGCTTACCAAGTTCACTAATCCTGATTGGCTGGCTTGCTCGCTGCCCCTTTTCGCTTTACACTTCCCGCTCCATCTCCGCTGTCGCTGCTACTGATCATTCTTTAGCCACCAAGTCACCTCAGTTTACGGGACTTGTTCGGATGACCAGGGAAAAATCAGAATTATTTGGAAACACAATTTTTCAAGATAAATTCAGTTCTATACTGCGGTTATAGAGGATACGAGAACGTCTATCCCCATTATAACACCAGTAGTGTGATTTTTTTTAAATAAAATAAACTAGTTGAGGCGGCGAAATACTCAAAGTTGGGATAGCAATTAGTAGAATTTGCAACGAAACATCGCCTCATATCAGTAGTTTTTTGTCAGACAGTGTTCTGGAAAAGAGACGACACACAATCGACAAAGATTGTTACTCGGAGAAAGAATTAACGAGTATTGAAGAAATTGTCAGTTACCTCTGTCCAATCGAAATTAAACCTTGCTTTAAGAATTTCGTCGTTTTTACTTCATGTTACAACTGCATCCAGTGTCTGGCACACCCTGAATCGAACCTTGAAGGCGTTCACGTTTTTACTACGCTTTCTGCACCTCGCCTCTGATGACAATGCGAGCGCGTGGCGTCCAGCCGAGTGACACTAGATAGGGCACATCCGGTCCTCATTCAAATTCCATACGGTAGCCAATCAGAGTTCAGAGCGACGACAACACCAACTCGCTCAAGCGGAGAACTACTCATTTATTTTGAAATTTTTTGGCAAACGAGTCGGTTGGTTACCTCCTTCAGGGCCCGGCAACTCTCCATCAAAACCGGGGACAAAGCTCGAGGTTGCTACTATAGGAAGCGCTAGTGTCGCCGGCTGCAGCTGCAGGTTAGGATCGCCAACTTTCCCACATACAAATTGAGCAATTTGTGAGAAATACTAAAAGTGTCTTCTAAATGTACAATTATTCATAATATATACTTAAAAGAAACCTCTAAAGAAAGCGCGAACGTAGACGTTATCTTTTGTAACATTATGGGCCTGCTTGCGACCCGCGAACTCACGCAGCAGCCACGCACGTTTGAAGTATCATTGGTAGCAGTTCGTGTTTTAGTTCCTGTAAAGAAGGCGATGCTGCAGAGCGCGCCATCGTAATGGTCTCCACCCCGTTATATGGGAGTTATAGGGCCCTGACTTCCTTCCTCATCGACCTATCGTTGTATATTCACGTGCTGTTCGAAGGGCCGTTAACGCTATATCAGTCAGTGAATTAAAGAAATGAAATGATTTACTGCTGTTTGAAGTCTGAAGCGTACATTATGGCTTTGAGAAGATGCTGGGTGCCCAACTGTGAAAATGCGAAAGCGAAATTAGCAATTAAAACACGTTTATTTGGGTTCCCAAGAAACGTGAACAAGTGAGTTACATTTATTTTATCTTTCGTTTTTGTGCATGTCGTTTGTTGATGAATACTGCTTCTTTATTATAATTATGATGAATGGTGTCTAAAATTTGTGTTTACAGAAATTAATGCCAGTGAATGGTTCACTACAGCAAGTGTCCCTGGTACATTTGCTGCCAATATTCATGGTAAGTTTTTGCCTTGAAAGTGCATTCAAATAATTCAATTGCAAATTGTGGAATTTTTTTAATGTTCATGTTAATTTGCAGATCCCTTGTTTGGACTAACCGAGGTGGCACCCACTATAGCAATGGGTGTAATTGGTAAGACTTTTTTAATAGAATATTAGTAGAATATAGTTTTAATAGAATATATAGTTTGATGGGAGTCTATGTTACCAGCATTTATTAATTTTCAATTACACAGGCAGCTTTTCAAACTGAAAATGGTAAGTCTCTTGTATGTTTGTAAAATGCAAAAAGAAGCATGCTATTGAAAGCATAATGTATTGGCAATAATTTGTTGTTGATTAATACAGGTTCTAGTGCTGTTGAACATGCTGCTACAGCAAGTGCAGCAGATGCTTATGCAAGCCTTGTGAAAGGTAAATATTTGCAATAATCTTTTAGAATCTCTATTATTACTTTGCTGCATTTATTGAAGATGGGATAAATTTCAAGCTTGTCTCCATTTTCAAATTTTTTTCACCCATGTGAAGTGTCACCTCAACTTTTTATGGATGTTTCTCATGGTATGTTCCTTTCAATATTGAGGGTAAATTACAGTAAGTAAAAAACTCTCTTTTTGTGATTACAGATCCTTGTACTTCTCCACACGTGCAAGAAGCCATTCTGGGAGATGAATCTGTGACATCGGAGTGTGGTGAGTGTATGATAATCCTGTGCTTTCTAATTTCGTAATCCTAGACTGTTAATTAAAAGAAACCTCCTTTTTTGTGATACAGATTTGTTTTCAGAACATTCATTTGAGGACATGGTATATTTCTTAAGGGCATTTTTTGCTTTTCATGTCTTCTTCCAGAGATGGCTGAAGCATGCATATTAGACCCCACGAGTTTGACTCAAAGTGGTTTCAAATTAATGTTCTCTTAGAGGAGTCAGGACTCAGATAATTTTAAAGAATTATTGTTATGTGCAGTGAATGACTTGCTTCATTTTGCACAATGTTTCTGTACATATCTCTTTTACGATGACAGTTTATAATGGTACGAACAATGAGAGTTTTAAAATCAGTGTATTCTGTCATTGGATACAGATCCATTACATAAACTGTATTTTCCACATCTGATTTGGAAAGTTCTAATTAAAGATAAAATTAATTCTGTAAAGCATGATCATTTTCTCAATTTTGGAATGCCTCTTGCTATGTTCAGACACTTTATTTGAATATTATGAATAGAAAGGTTTCTGTTTCAGAGGCTATGTTCATGTAATTTTAGAATTTCTTTAATGCTTATTATCTGGTCTGTAATTTTTTTCTTTCTTATTAGTATTAATTTTTATTATTAGTATTGATATAAGTTGCTTACGTATTGTTATACTGTTGTGACAATAATTGTTTCTCATGACAAACACAATCTTGATTCAATTCTACTATGAGTTTTGTTAATCTTCATGCCAATTACATTCTGGATTTAAATGCTGATCCTTATTAGATTGTGAATTGTTATGAGTCGTGAATGCAATGCTTAATTCCATAGCTCAGTTATTAGGACATCTGCCCAGTTATTAGAAGGTCCCAGTCTTGGCTCCTGTTGCAAATCAAATATTTGCACTTTGGCAATCCATTTTCAGAATTAAATTGTGATGTATAAGCATTGATGGAATTCCACTATTTGTAAATCATTGTTTGAAAAGTGAATGTACTTTCACAGTGGATCCCATTTAAAAAAAGCTAAGCTCTGAACTGTGCATGTGAGATTAGTATGGGGAAATAAAAAACTTTTGTCAAATATTTATTGACTAATGAAAAACTTTTTTAGGCTGCAACTAGTAAAAACTGTTCTTTCAAGGCATGCAGAGCATGCTAAAAGCTCAATCTTTTGCACTACTGCTAAAAGTGGGACAAAGCGCAAATGTTCTAATAAAAATTTGAAAGCAACAAAGAAAACAAAATATGTTCATGTGACCTTATCAGATACTACTGATCTTAATATAACAGTACATATTTAAGTAATTCGTATTCTTAATGGCTAAAGTAATTTGCAAAATATAATGGCCCTTGTATCAAAACTATTTCTTTTACCTGGGCAAATGTGCGGTGGTATTTTCATTTTTCTTTTCAATTCTGTTCATATTGTTCATTTATAATGCTTGTAATAATGTAGTATTCCATAGTATTCACATTAATTTGGCATATCTACAAGCATATACTAAAGCTGCAATTGTGCAGGTGTACTGTTCATTATTTTCTGCAATACAATATTGTTGTACAAAATTGTTATTACTAATGAAATTAGGAAATTGTATAATATCAATATTCACAATAAATACTAGATTTTACTACCCTAATTTGACTTTTTCTTCCATAAAATCCTTATAATTATTATTGTGAATTTTTTAATAAATGAAGGTGTGGAAAGTACGAGAGTGAAATTTGAAAGTTCGTGTTGCTGGTTTGTATCAAATTTACCGGTTACTTCTTCGCTATTGGCTGTCTGTTTGCCCGACAGAAATACAATCTTTTGGTGACGCCCCGAACTAACTGGAAGCAGCTGACAAATCTACGTCAAAGAACTTTGTACGAAAGAAATGAGTATTTGGTCAACAGAGAAGAAATTCGCGCGGCTTTTTGAGAAAAACGTATCTCCGAAGTACCAAGTTTGAAATGTATAGTCCTTTCCTCTGAAACGCCTTCAAAGAACATCAAAAATGCCCTATTAAAAAACAAGACCCCAAAATTGAAGCAATTTGGCGGTCAATGTGCTAACACTAGTGATGCTACAAAATGGCACAGACTTTCTCGAGCTAGTTCGTTTCCTTATTTCTTTGGTCTGGACTATATTTTCGGTTTCACTCCACCCTCTTCCCACCTAAAGATAATTTTTTCACATTTTTTCCTTCAATTTTTCGTATCTTTAATGATAGAACCGAAACATGACTTTAAGAATACTACAGAAATATAAAATATCGTCAAACATGTACTTTTGCGTTGAAAAATTTAAGAAACTAACATTTGAGTATATCTGAAAATGCAGAACTGCGAGCTCAATTTCTCAGAATAACTGAGAACTTGAGCAACCCTAACACAAAATCTACATTTTTCGTTACATATTTAGTACTATATTACATATTTTGCTATTTTCACAAACTTTTTATCTATCAACTTTCTTCGATTTTATGACTAATTTTTATGAAAAGAAGTATTAAAAAAACCACATTTCCTACATCGTTACAGCCACGTTACTCGCATCGTTACATCGTGCTGCCTACTCTATGTTCGCTACATGAAGACGCGGTAGGATGTTCTCACAGCCCTGCTCGTCTGCTTCAGTTATCTCAGTACCGGGAACTGTTTCACCTTCAGGTGTGAAATTTCGAATTGTCGACGTGTAACTCTTCGCTGAGAATGCTACATGCTGCAGTGATAATTTGTTGGTTGTAGATATAACCAGCTTGTAGGATGGTTTCTATTGCGCCTAGAACTGGCTGCTAAACGACCGTACTGAATAGCAGTAGATGAAGGTTTCACAACTGAAGGGAAAGGTGTATGGTGCAAAGCATAGATCAATTTGTACTGCTCAAATTATTTTTAAAACGTTTGTATCACCTCCAAAATTTATGTAGTACTTTTTTATAAATATAATTTCGTATTATGTACATGTTCGTTTAATAATTGTGTATTTTAATATTACATATTTTATTCTATTTTACATCCTCATTACATATTCTTAGTGTTTTCATTACATACTTTGACTTTAATACTTCATATTTTTGCGGTTTCTATTTATGAGAAATTAATTAAAGAAATGCAATAATGGATACAAGTCGCTGGTAATGTAAATATTAAAGACGTGGGAGAAATGTCAAAAAAATTGTGAAAGTTTTGAAAAATAAAAAAAGAATAAAGCAGTACAGCGAATAAACTTACACAGGACAATTGGAAACATCCATACCAAAAGTTTGAAAACAATTTAGAGCCGTTTTTGAATAATTCTGTTTTTTAGTATTTTTTGTGATGCACATATTTCACGCAATATACAAAAACGACTAAAATTTCCAAAGAAATGTGCACGACGTCAATGAAAGAATTAGGGAAAACAAATTTCATTTGAGAAAAAAACACGATCTTTAATACTAGTTGTGAGGAGACGACGAGACGAAGTTTTGTAACCTTCAAAAAATCGAAGTTAACAGTAAATATCAGACCTATGATACCTTGGGAACATATTACAATATATTTTTACATATGAAGAAAAAAATTGGAGCCATTTTTAAGAAAATATAAAAGATGTCCTTGGGGCGTCATTTAAAGTATACCCAAGTTTTAAACAATATTTTTCGAATTCGTAAATCTTTGAGACTAGCCAGATCGACCAATATATATTCACTTTCGATAAAATTCTAGAAATACTTGTAGTTTCGGCCCTAGTGTTGTTCACAGATGGGCAGACAGACGGTCAAACGTTTTGAAAAAAACACTTTCGGTATAAGAGCCTCAAAACATGCATTTCGTTGAAATCTCAATATCGATTTTCCGCGTCATTATATAACTTTCTCTACACTACATATATTACTCAGTATATAGGTACGTATACGAGAATGAAAAACCAATGTTGTGATGCGGAAAATAGCGAAAACATTTTCATTAGACAAATCTCAGTCAGGCCACAAGAGAACCGCCTGCTTGCCTGCATCGCTCCCAGCACGCCTCTGTTTATCTTTTACGGAATGCTTCTGTGCCCCTCGGTGCCGGCGTCCCCACGCGCGGCATGGGGGAGGGGGGCATTGTATTTTGCCAAATTTCACTTTACGACGCGCCTATTACGTCGACTTGGACGATTGGTACGGCGTTGGATTCAGGAAACACTTCGCCATCGCGCTATAAGCCCACATTTTAAAATTTCTTCCCAGAACTATTCCAAAAATTATTTTTTCAAAGACGCTTCATAGCGTACATTTTATATTAAATACAAATCCTATGTCGTTTACTGATTGGAAATCGGATCACTTGTTCAGACGTTACTAGTAAAGTAATTTTGACTTATTTTGGTGCTGCTACGTCGTGGCGACAAACTGAACTAGTGTCGGTACATTTAGCCTTAATACAACTGAGGAGGTCTGGTCTCAAGCAAAAATATCTCGTTCAAAATAGTTTTTGAAGGGCAGGCTGTGGCCCTGAAAGGGCCAATCAGGTTTGGGTGCTAGCAATTAATCAGGTTTGCCTGGCATTATAAAATGCACATAATTTTCAGTATTAATATTACATATAATTATATTGATACATTTTAATTCAAAGAAACTATACAAAAATATGTTATTATATTAAATTGTTAATAGAACTTTCAACAATTGGTATTATTTTCACAAATCTTTCCGTTTCTGTATTGAGTTTGCTACAATTTTTTCTTCTTTTACTCCTTGTATTCCTCAACATGACTCCACAAAAGTGGAATAATTATGTGGAGCACACAGAAAAAATAATTCTAGAATACTGGAAGAAGGAAGTAGAAAATGTCCCAGTATATGAATATACAATAATTTTGGGAATAATTCAGGGGAAGATGAAGGAGATAGTCAAACAGATTAATCAAGGTGAAATATACCTGACAACAAAAAGATTCATTGTTCTGAAATATTATTTGGTTTTCAAAATATTCACATTCACAGAAGGAAATATTTTTCATTTTCATGTAAGTGACATCTACAAGTTATTTGTGATAATTATTTTAATAATGAACATTCCCTTCAATGGCTGCAGGTAAAACATTCAATTTTGTTGTCCTAGTAATATCAGAATAAAGTAGTATTACACAGTAGAACAAACATTCTTTTAATTTTAATTTTACTTCTATTTACTTCATGAATTTCTCTGTCTAATTAATTAACAAATAATTTTCTATTTCAAGGTTAGTAATAAATTATTATTTTTAAATTAATACAAGATATACCCAAACGTACCTTGGATTGGCGATATTCAATCTTCTTCCCTAAACTTCAAATGCATTGTGGATTACTAATTGATAAATCCCCTAATTTTAATTCTAAAAATGTCCTTGTTTACCTACAATAATTTTACAGTCCCTATGAACATTGCACTAGGGTATGCTTCACTATTTTAATAAAGTAATATATAACCTGGACTACACACACATACACTCCTACTTGCCTAGTAGGTCTTACACGCATGTCCAATGCATCCTCAATGGAAATGAGTTAAAATGTAATCTTCGAAGTTCTAATTTCTTAAAAAATCAATGAACAGTTATACTGCAAGATAGCATGTACCCTGAGCTGCAAAATTCTATGAACTTAAAAAATCGTGATGTATTAAATGTGAGTTTATGTAAATTTTTTTCCTGATACAACTGATTCATCCAAATACATTTTTAAAATTATGGGCATTCTTAGTATAAGTATCCTTGTAGCAAATTTTTATCCATAATTTATGATAGAAGAAATGAATCATGAAATTAAGAAACCCCACATTTTTATGTGATAACGTTGCTCAGGAGGCACAAAACCCTATATTTGGCAATAGGAATAAAACACACTTTTCCATTCCATGTCTAAGAAATACAAGTAATGTTGAAAATAATACACAAATTTAAGTTTAAAAAAGTTTTGGAATCCATGGACTTTTATGATATCTCAAAATAAGCTAGGAGCTAGCAGAAAAAGCTAGTAGAAACATATTCATTATCTTCCAAACAATGCAAAGAAAATTTTTATTAACAATGTTATTGTCTATGATAGATTCTATTTACTAGATTACACTTTATTATAGAAAATTAGTTCATTTGAATTTTTTTAAGAATTGAAGTTGACAGATACAGTTCATAAGAGAATGTACTCTACTAATGTTTGGAGTCTTACTTATAACCTTTATCGCTGAAGACTGAATATATTGATACATTATTACTTATGTCAATCTATCGAACAAAAATTTTATTTATCAGCATATGTCTCATAATCTGAATCTGAATTCACTCTACTTATAACAGGAGACAAACCTCTTCATGGATTGCAAATCAATGAAGATCTATTACATTGATCTGCATGATTCTGGGGGTTTCTTCAAGATACAACTTCTTTATAAAGAACATCATCCCAATTTTGAAAATACAAAGTTTTCTCCATCACATACAATTTTTTTTACAATTACTACTTTTATGATCAATATATTGGACATATCTAGTATGAAACCTCGGTTGAAAGCAAGCAAATATTATGAAATTAGTTTTTAAATTTACATCAATTCATGAGTACACTATCAGTTTTCAGTTAGTGAGCAGTTATATTTCTGCGTGGACACTTAATTTGTTTCAAGTGTTTTTTTAAATAATATGCCTTCCAGAAAATGTAAAAATTATCCTGACATATTTTGTTACATTCGTAGAAGTTTTGGCGCAAGAAAAAGAAGACAGAACATCACAAACTTTGTTGAAAAGGCATACCATGCCTTCTTTAGTATGAAACTAGATCTGGACAAAAATAGGATCCCCAAAAAACATGTGACATACTTGTGTTCAACAATTGAGGAAATGGAGTCAAGAGAAGAAAATTAGCTTGTCTTTAGATGTTCCAATGATTTGGCATCAGCCTCAAAATAATGTAGATGATTGTTATTTTTGTATATGTAACGTTGCAGACTACAATTTAAAAATTCTGAAAAGTATTGTTTATCCAAATCTCTTGTCAGCAAAAAGGCATCACTCATCAAACAGGTTTTCCTGTGTCTTCATCAGAAACATTTCTGGGAACACAACAGAAATATATCATCTTCAGACTCTGAAACAAACTCTAAAGACAATTGCAGATATTCAGATTCAGTTCAAGAAGAAGACGTCAAGCAGTGTTAACAGTTCTCACAAAATGAACTTAATATTTTGGTAAGAGACTTTGGTCTTTCTAAGACTGATGCTCAAATCCAGGGATCAAGACTAAAAGAAAAGTACCTCCTAGATGCAGGAACATCATTTGCATGGTATGAACATTTTGAAGGCAATTTGTCCTGTACTTCTGTCAAGAAGAGAATCTAACATACTGCCATATTCCTGGTTTAGTGGATTCTTTGGGAGCTGAAAAATACATTGCAAGTGATTGGGGGCTTTTTATAGACTCCTCAAAAGTGAGTATGAAAGCTGTTCTCATATATAGTGGGAACAAGTATTCGTCAATTCCAATTGCCCATTCAGTTCTTCTCAAGGTAACATACGAGAACATGAAATTAGTTCTTGAGAAAGTGAAATACGAAGAGCAGTGGCAAGGGTGTGGATATCTTAAAGTTCTTGGCATGCTTCTTGCTCAACAGTGAATAGTCCAATACAAAGATGCCATGTTTCTTATGTATATAGGACAGCAGAGCACGATCTCATTACTGAATTAAAAAAGATTATGAACTGAGAGAATCTTATTCCAGGAAAACAAAAATATACTGTATGACAGTCTTGTGAACACAAAAAAAATTCTTCTTCCTCCATTACACATGAAATTGGGACTTCTGAAGCAATTTGTTAAGTCTTTAAACAAGGATGGCAACTGTTACAAATATATATGCAAGACATTTCCAGGAATATGTGATGCAATGATAACAGGGGTGATAACAGGGAATATTTGTGGGACCACAGGTATGGAAGTTGGAAAAAGATACCATATTTGAC
Organism: Gryllus bimaculatus; assembly: GCA_017312745.1. Lineage (NCBI taxonomy): Eukaryota > Metazoa > Arthropoda > Insecta > Orthoptera > Gryllidae > Gryllus > Gryllus bimaculatus. Next base: position 1,136,900 of record BOPP01000221.1, on the reverse strand, counting down.
AACACAATGACGCAGGCCAAAAAACACGCATGGACGTCTTTCAAGGAAGTCTTTAAAATCTTCCTAGGAAATCACAAGGATCCAAATTATAAAAATATTGTAAACAATATGCTTAAAAAGTTTAGACAGCAAGGGTGTAATATGAGTGTTAAGGTACATTTTCTACACTCTCACTTGAATGTGTTTCAAAAAAAATCTTGTTTGTGTCAGTGAGGAGCAGTGAAAGATTTAACCAACACATCAAGAAGATGGAACAATGTTATTAGGGAATAAGGAATGTGAGTCTGTTAGCAAACTATTGCTGGTCAGTGACAAGAGATGAAAAATAAATCTTTTCACACAAGGGAGTCTATAAAGCGTTCTTTTGAAAAAATGAATAAGAAAATGTTATTAATGTTCAAGTAAATGAGAAAACATGATCAAACGATTAAACATTGTTCTCTTAAATATTGTTACTGATTTATTGTATTTTATAAAATAAATGTATTTGAGTCGAAAGTAAAGGTATGCTTTAATTATTACCTATATTGTACAAAACTAACATGTGATAGAGCAAAACGAAAAAAAAAAAAAAAAAAAAATATATATATATTCAACATGGTCATGTTAAAGTTATTTGCCCTTTAAAATAAAAACCCCAGCCAAAAAGTTAAAATTTGCAGACAGATGTTATTTATGGGGCTTAAAAGGAAAGGAATGAAGCCAGAATCGGAAGCACTTTTAATAGCTGCCCAAGATGAGGTGCTTAGAACACTTTAGAATGTAACTTAGTTCTCAAAATTGCCCAAGATGACAAAAGCTGCATTTGCTAGGAACAAGTAAAAACTATTTATCGTATCAACTCAGCTTCTCCAATTACAGAAAACACTGTATATTTGAAAAGAGACGACAGCGTCTGTAGTTGCCTCCACTGGCAGACCTGCACTGCCCTGGAACTTCCAAACACATGCTCCAAGTGGTAAGAACACTCACCAAAACCGGTAGCGTCTGTTGTACTGTGTATAAAACTGTACGAAAAAGAAATTCAAACTGATACCATGTACTCTGCAAACTGGATATTGTTTTCCGGAATTAGGGGGAAAGTCGTGTCTGCTTATAGATATTGTGGTGTCGTGCGATCAAAACGTCATAACCAAGGAGGCAAAGTAATGTCTTAAATACAAGAGTTTGAGAATGGAGATCAGCTGAATGCAGGGCATAAAAGCCTGGTCTTTCCGATTAGTTATTGGAGCTCTGTGCTTTGTTCTGCAAACTTTGGGTATGAACTTGGCAAAACTCCCAGATCATTCAAAAGACTGGAAAGTATAAGACATAGCTTTATTGGGAATAGCCTACATTCTGTGTGAAGTATTGTAGAGGCACCAACAGTCCTTAGATTCTCTACTTAGGAAGCTGGTTGCAACCTGGAGTAGACTTGTAGTCAGCTGACTGATAATATCTTTGGTGAACTAAAGGAATAACAATAACAAAAAAATAATAATATGTTTGCTGAAGTACCTGTGATGACCCCTGATGCAGTAAGTAGCTCTTCCTTAAATTTTCATAACAATGTTCTTCTGGTGATTCCAAAACCTTTAAAATAAGAAAAGATCTTAAAGTACAGCTAGATATTAGATTGTAAAGGAAAACAAAGAAACTTAAACAAAGGACACTAAAATGAATTATTAAGAAATGGGAAGGGATACACACAGATATATTTCACTCACTTCTTTTCATGATAATCCTTATCACTAGGTAGAAGACTTTATGTCCTAAAAAATCTTGAAATATGCTTTTAAAAATATGCATTTATGACTTAAAAGTTCTGAAATATGCAATTAACTTTAATATGCAATTAAAATTAACAATATTTCATTTCCCATATAAACCTTTCTTGATAAAATTCACGAGAAGCATGCTTGGAATGAAAAGATATACTTTTGTGCAAACATAATATAACCTTACTTCGCAGGAGTAATAACTGAAGTAATTATGAACCTTAATAAAGTACATCATAAGTCTTGTTTCATTATTTGTCCGATTCAACAAACAATCAGGTGGTATCCTACATCTGCACAAATTTTTTATCATCCCCAGAGAGGGGGGAAAAAAAAGAAGAAGAAGAAACTCAACATGTGACAAGCTCATCAATGGAAGGTCACAAATTGGTAAATTCAATAGAAACATGACTCTTGAACGTGAAGTATCCTTGTAAAGGAAATTAAGGCTTCTTTGCACAGGGAGAAAATTTGGATTTCATCTGACAAAACTTGATTTTGGGGAGGGGGAAGTGAGGGCCTCAAATATTTTTTCTTCAACATGGGGGTAGCAATGATTTTCAAACATCATATTCAAAATGAAATCAAGATTGAAAAGAAGCTATGTGTGCAAAATGAGGGTAAATAGGAAGGTCAAAATGATATTAATTTTTTATCTTCATTGCTTGCACACACACACACGCATACCACCCTCCCACACACACACAAAATCTTTCAGGTAAATTGCAACTGTTTAAAAGAACTAATATTAAGGAATATAAAATAAATTTTTACCTAGAAAATGTAGTTATGTCAGGGAACCAAAAAAAATTGAATAACTCAAACAATTTCAAAAAAGTTGTAGAAATTTCACATAATATACTGCCAAAGATTAAAGATCCACTTCACATTTATGGGGCAACTACATTAGACAATACGAACTGGATATAAGTCAATTTTATGTATTTCCTTACACAAAAATATTATTATATGATCTGTCAGTTAGATATTTTTCAGTGAGTGGATTTTGCGGGACGTCATAGACTTTTTTCATAACTTTTTCTATCTTGTAGTTTTGAATTTTTAAATTACATGTTTATATTTCTTCCTATGCAATAATTTCCTCATAGTATTTCATTTTTGGGTCTCATTTGACAGACCTCTCTTCTTGATACACTTGTCTCGTGTTGATTTCAGTAATGGTGAAGCTAGCAGTTAAGACTTCATTTTGGGATTACATACAGAATCACAACTCCACTATTTTTTATTTGTTGCAGCTCACAAGCTTTCACACCAAATTTGGAAGTGGTTTTGATGTTTTGCTGGCACATGTCATAAATTTCTACTTAACTTTCATATAACTAAATATAAAATAATCTCAAACAGATAACGATGAAATTTAAAATTTTTAATACACTACATATTTATATTGTGTTAAAATATAAGGAAGCCATTGTATCATAAAGTTCAATACCACATTTATTAGATTATTTGAAAATATGCACTGTTGATGAACATAAAATCAATTCCTCTCATTGTATTAACAACTTAATTGGAATTTTTAATTTAAAAAATGTAATGATTAGAAATACAAATATCATAAAGCAATTGGCACTTAATTTAATATGAATTAATTAAATATTGATTCTATGTGTTTCTGCAACCTTAGGTGAAGTTAACAGAAAATTCCATTGTTCCATACACTAACATAAGACTGTCTTGAAATCCTGTTTTCCATCGACTTGCAATATAAGAAATGAGAAAATATGTAAAAGAAAGTATACAGGCCATATTTTCATCATAGTGGGGCAGTAATTATTTAAACCAATGAAACTTTTTTCTCCTTTTAATCAAATTTATTAACTTGTGCTTTTTTATGACCTACCAGCATTTCCAAACAGAATTAATTACACAAGTTCACAAAACAAATAGATATACAGCACTGAATAAACATTTTAATAACAAACTAAATAGCTTTGAAGCTAATAAGTAACTTGTAAGTCCTAACTAGATAAAACAAGACACTGCTGGCCATTTCTTGGGTGAAATAAATGGCCAGTCCATTGCAATGCATATTTTACGACAAAGGATGAAGAGCACCAGAACAACAAACAAAAGAAGTTCTCGTCTATATTCAATTTCCAACATCCCATGCAACCCATAATTTTAATTTTCTAGAACCTACAATCCTACATAAGGCCCCTAAGAAATATTCCCATTTCACTTCAGAATTTATACAAATTAAAATACACGATACTATTAATATGAATTTAGAATCAAATGTATTCAGTTCAGTATATGATAAGGTTTTATTTCAAATCCAAAATATGAGTAACCTGACCCAACTTAGAATTAATTTAATCTTCCTTTACACTTTATTTGCCTGATGCTTCAGTTTAAGACAATGTGCCTACTAAAATGGGAGATTTTAAAGTGTTTCTCCTTTATCCTATATGTGGTTATTTTTTCATAAGTTGTCACCAACTCTTAATTTGGTCTGCATACAATTTTGGTACTGCTTTTCTATTTAATAACCAGTGATTTTTTTTATTTTGCCTTTTTTGTGTCTTAACAGATAAACTTTTTAGTGTATTTTAATTTGTTATTTCACCTTTCTGCTATTTGTGATATTTTTATGAGACCAACATAATTGTATTATGAGTTCTGTTTTTCTTTCATAATGGAGCAATTTTATTTCAATATACAACCTAAAGATGTGAATGAATAAATTCATGAAACTTTATTTTAACAAACACTAAGTTGGCCAAATCAACTCAATGAATAAAGTCTGTTTTTTCCCAATAAATTGTATATTGTTTTTAATTTTGATTGTCTATAACAATTGAAAGGACACCTCAATGATATGATAATATAGATAATATATTTGATAATATAAAAACAATAATTCAAGAGAATATATTAGGCCTAAATTTAATTAATTATTACAAACAAAACAAAACTTATACACACATACATCAGCTAGCAAGTTTTGCTTAACTAGTAGCTGATCGTCAATACTGAGCAGTGATAAATCTGAAAGTCAGTCACCACAAAACTCACAGCAACTTGCTATAGCTTAATAACGTTGGGAGTGAAATTTTGTGTTATTTGACTTCCCTAATCATTCAAACCACTTTACACTTATTTTTGAACTAATTCTGAGTTACTTGATCTTCAATATGGGGTTACACAATTCCTGTAATAGGCATTGAATGCATCCTTTCTTATCTAAATCAAGCATTAACGATGTATCGAGCAACTTTGAGAGAGAGCAAGATTTGAATAGTATTTTCAAATTGCCAATAATATTGTTCATCACATTCTTTACTTTCAAAGTCTAAATCATTTCAAACAGTTTTAACATGGATATACAATTTTCACACTGACAGCTCTGCTTAGAACTACTCAAATGTGTCATATCTTGATTTTGATACCCAAGGAATCATATGCATTAAGAATGGTTGAGTGATTACAGAGTTAACAAAAATACATGATGTACAATGCTTCCAGCATGAAACAAATTTCAGCACTCTTCAGGCTCCTGCTGACAATAACCAAACTGCCGAAAATGGATCCAACAAAATCAACATGTCTGAAGTGTAGCATTAATTTTTCAAAAATAATAATGCTACAAACACATGTAAAAACTAAATGTTTACAAAATTTCATTATGTACAACCCATGAAGTTTAGTGAATAAGATATAAAAGAATAAAAGAAACTAATACGTACTTTTTCCTGTAGGGGAGGGGGAAAAGCCATGGTCATTCTATGTGAAGTCAGCCCTGTCAAGGCATGAGGTATCTTAAAACCTACATATATAACTGAAAGTTCTATGAAATAAAAGGCTTAAAAAAAGTAGACTTCACTTTTGTTCTAATATAAAAATATTACTACAGCTAGACAGCAACAGCGTAGGGAGTAACCCAAAATTCGATATGTAATTATTTCCTGGCAAACATGCTATATAACATCCAAACCAAGTTTCTATACTCTTTTATTAATAAATACTCGCCTTTAAATTGCAAATAAATTATACAATAAAAATTGTTAGGTAACATAAAATAGATTTCTGAGGCGTTTGAAATACCTGGAAAACCACTTTGCTTTTCCACTTCAATTGAAAATAAAACTTTCCAAAACAGAAGTGTTGTTAAATCATGGCATTCATCTCTTTGTAGCATTATAAACTACGATAATAATTTTAATTTCGATTGGTTCCATTAATTACTATGAATATCTAAGTCACCATTTCCAGAAAGAATACACAAATGTAATATATGTTCATGAAAACTAGTAATTAGAATTAGTACAATAGGGATAAAATGAATGACATTCGCATAGTAACATATTACAATACCAATTGGTTAGAAGACTAATGGTCTCCTCTGGTAGCCTCCAATTCAATCTATCTCTCAATGTAATTATACCATTATTTCACATTTAGAATCAATTCATTTATCCAACATTCAAAATAAATGCAAAACATTTATCGAAATGTTTAAGATAAATGCATTAATGAGTTCGTATTACTTACTTCACTTCCAAAGAATTTTCCACAATGAAATCGACTGTTGGTGCTGGAATCCCGATGCACAATGCAAGTTGTTGCAAGTGATTTCACAAGACCTCCGGCACAGCCCAGTTATTCCCAAGTAAGCACTCGACCACCACTTTCCACATCAAAGAGTAAACTTCACACGTGACATGATCAGGGCTGCCAAAGTTTCCGTGGTATATTAAGCGACCACAGTGAGCTAGGTTAATATATAGCCTTGCCTCAGTGCTGCTCTCAAACTTGTGGTGGTATTACTAATCCAGCATTATGAGTTGCTGTTGTGTTGCCAAACTACGTATTAATTCTCGCTATAGAGTTAGTGCTGTGCTCGAAAGGGTGACACTGAAATTAAACTGAGTAGATGTGGGGACCGTGTCGTAGTGGAGGTAATGACGTAAGATAATTCCACCAATTAGATGCGCAGTAATTTTTTGTACATTCCTTTTGGCGTAATTTACAATAAATTTTAGGATTCTGTAGGAAACGTAGATTACCCTGACATGTATGTGACTCAGGATAACAAACAACTGAATTAAGTAACTCAGATTTATTAAAATTATATCAGAAAAACAATGGTAAATTTTCTGGAAGAGATATACAAATTCTCCAAGTAATACAATTTGATATATACTGATTTTGGAAATAATATTAAAACATCACAAATTTACAAAATCATGTAGTTACTTCAATGAAATCTAAACAATAAATCAACATAATATCTATTATGAAAATACTTGATTTCTATGTGCCAGTGGAAAGAAATCTCTTCCATCTATCAATATTGAAGTGATTAAAAAAAGTTATAAAAGTGATTTGCTATTATGAACTACTGAAGGGAATGAAAAGTGCTTCAAGATATCAAAAATGTCTGTTATTGATATACCAGTTGTGTTTCAATACTATCTTTGAAATTCTTATTTAATTAGTACTTCACAAAACATTTCAGTAAAAAGCATTGTAAAACAAATTATTCTTTAGAAGAATTAAAGTTTAATACACTGTACAAACTTGAGAAATTAATAATCTTTTCATAGCTACCATTATTTTTAGGATGTCAGAACCTTGGTTGTCTTACCCAAAGTGCTTGTATTAAAATCTAAAACAATTGAGTTTGGACTGAAAGTACCTATTTATTTTTGTAAATTAGTCTATTCTTTCTTTTCACACATTTTTTCCAATTTGTTTTACACAAAAGTAACTTATTAATTTATTTGATAATTTAAATGTCTAAGATTGCATTATTGTTGCACTAATTCAGTAATAATTTCCAATTTTCATTGTTTATTGAATTGGAGTCCATAAAACTAATAGTGACATTTAAGCAAATTTTGAAAACATTTTTATACTACGGTATTCTTCTCTTCATTATGATCCAACATTCCATTTCCTAACAAATCTCAGAGAGAATGCCCAGTTGTACTTTGCTTTCAGACAATAATTGGAGTAGAAGCAATTGTGCTTATCATTACATACAATTTATACAAGATATTAATAAATTATGGTTAAATGGCAGCAGTAATGAAATTATTGATGAAAATTAATATTGAGTTATTACTGCAAGTGATACGCCTCTCATTTTTTTTGCATTCCAAAAAAGGATGAAAAATAACATTTATGTTATATGTAGTATTTTAAAGAGCAACTATGGCTAGAATGCAACCTTATATCCAATGCTTGTACTACCACTTCTATATCTAAACAGTACAAAAAATAATAAAAGAAATTAAAGGAATCCATCAGACAAATTTTGAAACAACAATAAATTGTTTCAGAAGAGGGAAATTTACCAAGTTCATCAGCAAATACTTTAAAAATTACCCTGGAGCATTTAAAAATGTATTTCTCAATACAAGCATTTTTCTCTTAAAATCTGACCAAACATCACTTAGAAACTAGGTATCTCAAGCAACAGAACACAATGAAGTAAAACCTAGTGTACTTGTATTCCTGTTGCAAATGTAACATTTATCTGCATTTTTACAAAAAATATGCAACATTTCTCTGATAAAACCAGCATAAGTACCATGGTGTACAAGTTGTAACTAAAGAACAAATAAAATGCAGACCATGAATACGATGGCATCCAAATGCTTATATGCCAAGTTTTTTACAAACCTATTGTATGTTTTCATTAGGAGAATAATGTTTATGACAATTCAAAACAGAAAGATTTTATTTCTTACAGTACTGTTTAGCAATAAGGTTAACATGGGTAAGAATTCAGTAATTATTTCATTACTATCATATGAACACTAAAAAATGGTCACTTAAATAGTTTAAGCTGTGGCGCACTCAAGCAGGGCTCATTTAACTCAATGGAACAAGGAGAAATTGATAAATAAAAATAAATTTTAAATTCATATAAGTGAATTTTTTTATTACAAAACCAAGCTGGCTAGACACTTTAGTTATATCTACTGTCTCCAAGAAAAATCCTTCTTGAGACACTGACTTTTAACCTAGTACAATTCCCTTTATTAACAAGTCTGTAATTTTATGCTTGGTTGACTCACAATAACACTTAAACTGAATTGTTGTTACTTGAATTGTTGAACTGAACTGAATTGTTGAAACTAGAACTGCAATGTTATTGAAACTTTTTTAAATTTAAATAAGAAAATATTTTGCAAAGAAACAATCTTGGATGACTTTATTAGGGGATTCAGTGAAATAAAATGGTTCCAGGAAAATAAACTTATCATAAACACCTGTTAAAAAGGTCTCCCTAAACTTTCGGAATTCAATTTCTTAAGAAAAGCCTCCAGCACAATTGATGATAAAAAACATGCCTGTAAAAATAGCCCAAAAAACAACTTTCCTTGGATTGACTATTCAAGATTATCTAAAATGGAACTCTTATATCACAGATCTAAACAACAAGCTTACCAAGTCATGTTATGCCATATTCATCCTGAAGTCAAATTCTTGGATTCTCTGCGAATGATGTACTTTGCCAATGTTCACACGCACATAAAATATGGAATAATATTTTGGGGACATTCCCCAGAAAGTATTCACACTTTCATCATCCAAAAACAAATATTATGTACAATGACAAACACTCACAAACATGAGTCCTAGCAATTACTGTTCAAAAAATTACAAATACTATCACTCTTATGCACGTACATATTTGAAATATTAATCTTCACAAAGAAGACACTTATGGGAAACAAGGATTCTGTTACTCTGAACACAGAAGTTCATAACTATGATACTAGACAAAAAAGAAATCTACGTGTTCCACACAGTGAAACTTCACTCCTTCAAAAAAATACCATTATAGAAGGCATTACACTGTATAATAAACTTTCTAGTGAATTTAAAAGCTTAAAATCGATACACACATTCAAAACTAAACTGAAAGCTTTCCTGTTAAACCATACATTCTACTGTACAAAAGAATATATACATCATAAACACGTATCTACATCAATATAAACAAGTACTAATAATTTTTGCATTTTCTGTTGCATGTTTTCAAACCCCCTAAACTGGTTGTGGATATAAAGGACGGATCCAGCCTAAGCACAAATCTATTAAGAATTTCTTTTTTTTAAATTATTATTATTGATTTTTAACTTAAGTCTTCTTACACTATGTCTATAAAACTAATTAGGAGTTCATGATATTGTATTTAATAAGAAAATTGAATTTTAATTTAATTTAATTCAATGTAACTTAATTTAATTTAATTTAATTTAACTTCATTTACTTTAATTTAACTTAATTAAATTTAATTTCACTTCACTTAACTCAACCCTCTTGAAGGATTCCTAGAGGAAATAAATAATAAAGTAGACACTCTAAATGGTAAGGAAAATGAAAATAAAAAAATCTATAGTCTTCCTAAGTAATAGAGGAAATAAAGACTAGAAAACGATTTAAGAAGAAACGAAGAAAAAAACAAAAATAATGGACAATACAACTTCCAAAGTTAATGAACTGGAACAGCAACTTCTAGACAGAAACATTGAAATTGTAGAAGGTAATAGGGATAATTTAGATCTTGTGAAAAAAATATACCAAAACTGTTGAGTGAAGTGTGTGGGAAAAAATAAGTAAAGGTGAAATAGAAGATTTATTCGTGATAAAAAAGGTAACAAGTCAGAAATTAAAAGTGGTCATAAAATTCAGTTCAAAAAAGAAAGAGAAAAAATAATAAATAATGAAAGGAAGAGAATACAAAATAGAGACCTGTTAAATAACAAATCTAATCAAATCATATATATCAATAAAAACCTTACGCAATACTATTCAAATCTATTATGAAAAACCAAAAACAATACCAAAGAAAAAAATTGTAAATTCACTTGGGTGGCAAAATTTTTATAAGGAAAAATGGCAAAATTTTTATAGGGAAAAATGAAGATAGCAATGTAATTAGGATAAAAAGTGAAGAAGATTTGGAGCAATTGAGTTAAAATATATTTATTAATGTTAAACCAATTATCAATAAAAATGGATAGTGCCTTTATAAAAAACTCAGAGATTCAGGAAACAAAGGTCTACAATTACATAAATGATTTAATAAACTATAATAAGAAAAAGTTCAATATTATTCATTTAAACATTAGATAAATAACAAGACACTGGGATGAATTTTGTGGAGGCATAGGAGATTGTGTTCATAATATAGATATGATCATCATGAGTGACATCAGGGTCAAAAAGAATGATGACCTTCTAGAATATAATTTGCCCAATTTTAATAGATACATAAAAATAAGAGAGGAGAAAGGAGGAGGAGGTATAATGACATTTGTAAAGAATATGCACAAATTTGAACTTGTTGATCTGGTAAGTTGTCAGTTTGAAGTATTAGCAGGGAACTTAGAAATAAATAATAAATTAAAAGTAAGTATTTATGCAGTCTATAGACCACCAAATAAGAGCAAAATTCTCTATCTACAAGAACTAGACAAAATTTTAAATTCAGACAAAAACATGAACAAATTAATAATTGGAGACTGTAACATAGATATCAGTAATGAAGAAAAAAAAACAGTTGTTTACCTGAACAAGATCACAAATCTGCTAGATCACAAATTGGTGCACTGCACTAAAAAGGATATGAGGGTTCATAAAAGAAAGGGCAAAGTAGTAAGCTCATGTATCAATCATATAGCTATAGGTGGAAAATTCGATAATATAATCCCATTTATATTAGAAAGTAAGATAACAATCTACTACCTAATTAGAATCTAGTGTAATTTCACAAGTAAAAAATCTTCTTTTAACAACATAACAAATAAATTTGAATTTATAAATAAAAATAAACTACAGAAAGAACTAATTAAAATAAACGAAGCTAGTCTTCAAAACATTACACCTGATGATCTGTACTATGTAATAAAAAATATCTTTAACAATGCCTTAGTTTCTCAAGAAGCAAACAAAAGTAGAAAAAATATCATTTTATAACCCTGGATAAACTCTGAAATAAATGATCTGATAAAACCGAAACAACATGTTTAGAAAATGGAAGAGAACTTCAGATAAAAACAAAGAATGGAAAGATGCACTCTGAATTAATTATAAAAAAGCTAGAAATGATGTAACAAAAATAATTCAGAGGCTAAAGAAAGAATATTTTAATCATTTATTTGAAAATAGCAGAAATGATATCAAAACCACTTGGAAAACAATAAATCAACTACTTGGAGTACCAGAGAAAAAATATGTAGATGAAAAATTTAGGAAAAAGAAACTCAATTGATCCTTACTAGAAAAATTTGCCTCCACATTTCAAAAGCAAACGGGAATGATTGTGCATAAATATAATATAACAGTCTGGCAAAAAAATAGAATAACACAGAGAAACTCTTGTTTCCTGCCTGAAATTACATTAGAGGAAACTAACTTACTAATTAAAGGGATGGATATTAATAAAGCTCCAGGAATTGACAAAATAACTATAAAAGATGTAAAACTGAGCAATAACTTAATAGCACCAATTATAATGAAAATTATCAACTTAAGTATTAATGAAGGAACTTTTCCAGATAAATAAAAAGAATCCTTAATCAGACCTATTCATAAAGAGGAAAGTTTTTCAATCTATGAAAACTACAGACCAATTTTTATTTTAAATACAATCAGAAAAGTATTTGAAAAATACATATCACAAATATTAAGTAGCTTCCTGGAAAATCATCAAATAATAGACAGAAATCAATTTGCATACCAAAAAAATTAAAGGACCATATTTAAGACTAATTTCTAAAGAGTATTAGGAAATTTGGTAGATGTAGTTAATGAAAAATTACATACGGGATTGCATGCAATAGGATTAAGCATTGACTTGTCAAAAGCGTATGATGTGATTGACCATGTTAAAATGTTGGATACTCTGGAAAGCATAGGAGTAAGAAGCAATGTTTTACAGTTATTCAAAAACTATCTAGAAGGAAGATCATTTAGAGTGAAAATAGAGAACATTTATAGAGAAACAAAAACTGTGAAAAGGAGAATTCCACAAGGAAGTTTCTTAGGGCCAATCCTATACCTAATATTTGTACAAAAATGGTGCTATAATAAAGAGATAATTATAAATGAGAAAAAACTAAAATATTACATATCACAGCACCAAAAATTGCAAGAATCTAAGTTAAAATACTCTTCACAGCACTGATTGTATACATAAAAACTGTAAGAACTGTCAATTTAGCAGTATAACTAATTCTGAAAGTAAACTGAATTATTTAGGCTTAACGTTTGATCACAATCTGAGCTGGAGGGGGCAAAATTTGGATATAAGCAAGAAATTAAGATTGTGTGTGAAAACTAATGAGAATTAAAAATTTTGTATCTTATACAATTTTTAAATTAATCCACTTCTCATCAATAGAGTCTCTGATCAGATATGGAATTGGAGTGTGGGTATCTGCATCAAAAACCCATGTAGACATCATTCAAAATTTGCAGAACAAATGCATTAAAATCCTCAATGAAAAAATTAACATTAAAAACCTAACTCTGGAAGAGAGTGTGTCGGTGCATGGAATCGTAACCATTAGAAAATTACATGAATTCCAAATTCAAAAATTACATGAATACAAACAAATTTTTTCAATGAGGAAAATAGAAAAATCAGTAGTATGAAAAAACAATCTCATGCTACCAGAGACTTTTAACAAATTTGGAGAAAGAATGCTTAAAACAGCTATTGCAAAACTGTTAAACTTCTGCCGGATGAAGTGATAGAAATTACATCCAAAAGAGAAATGAAAAAGAAATTGTAAGACTGGTTAACTAGAAAAAACAACAAAATAGAAAACACAAGAGTAAACAAAACAAAATAATTAATTATTAACAAAAAACAGACTTTACCGATGCCTTTAATATGATGTTTATTTGTTAATTTAATCAAATGCAATGTCTTTTTTGACTGTTGCATTTTTCATTTTGCATGTTACATTTTTTGTAATTGATTTGTAAATTAATTTTGTTTTTTTGGTTCTTTTTTTTACTTTCTTTTATTGTTTCATTTTCTTATAAACACAAATTAGAATTATTACCATGTGTCTTTTAACAACCTAACTATGCAATATTAATAATTATTATTGTTATTACAATCAATATTATGATTATTTTATTATTATTATTATTAGTAGTAGTAGTAGTAGTATGATTATTGTTAATTTAGATAAGAGTTTTATTTCTGTTTGCTTGTAGTTTTGACACTATACGTTTTCAATACGTTAATCATGTATAACTTAAGTCTCATTTTTGCCTGTTGGCCTGTATTCAAATACCATCTTGCTTTATTTATTTACTACTTATTTGTTAGTTTACATATTAATTTGATAATTTGGATTTATCTGTGCCTGTTAAGTACTGTCATTAGAACATTTTATTTTGCTAATTGTGTTCAGCTAAAACCTCACTTTTACTATTTACTGCATATAAAGTAACACACCCCTCTCTGACAAGTACAAAAAGTACTTAGAGAGGGTTTGGAGTGTATTGTATATACAAATTTTGATAAGAAAGGTATTTTCGGTGAAAGGTTAGAAACAATGTAATGTAGTCAAGCAAAATTAGTATTCTTTCTGCCTGTTTTGTTGTTTTCATGGTGATGATCTTTTTTTTTAATAATATTTTTCATTTTAACTGTAACACTTGTACACTGTGAATGTAATTCTTTGGATTTATTATTATTATTATTATTATTATTATTATTATTATTATTATTATTATTATTATTATTATTATTATTATTATTATTTATCTTTCAAATTTACACGCTCGTCCGGAGTTTTCAGATATAACTCAAGGACAGAACGTCAACACTCATGGTGAGACAGACCATGACAGATTCTTGCTTCAGTGTTCTCAGGTTCCTCTTCAATTACTCAAAGAGAGAACCTTACGCACAATATTGGTGGTACCCAAGAGCACAGACTTCTGAAGTGCCACTCATTTAGCTGGAGTTTCTCATTCACAATCCCCCAATCCTCAGCAACAAGCCCGTTGGATGAAATAACTACAGGCACAATATCTACCTCTTGGAGTTGGTATAATTCTTTTAGTTCCACTGAGGGTGGTTGGTACTTTCTTTTCTTTTCTTTTCTGCAATTGTTGGCAGCAGATTATGATCTAATGGGATTGCAATGTCAATTATTATTGCCCTGCGAGTAGTTTTGTCGAATACAACAATATCGGGCTTATATGCTTCGATTGTTTTATCAGTAACAATTGCAGTGTCCCACAAGATTTTTGTTCTCTCGTTAGATAGAACCTGCTCCGGTAGATATTTGTAATACGGCAAACTTTCTTTTATCAGGTCCGATCTTTTTCTGGACAAGAGTTTGAGGATGATTTTGGCTAATTATTATGTGTTTAAATATCAATCTGTTGTCCAAATCAGAGCATTCCACTGCAGAGTGTGCTGAATAGATTGGCGAGCTTTCCTAATAGGCGACACTTGTCCACTTACATTCTCTTTCATGATCATATCCCTATAGTTATTAGTGGCTACTACTGATTTTGAATGGCTAGAAAATCCTGTCCGACTCGCCAAAAAGCTCAGCTGGTTCTCAACCATGTCAGTTGAGCCTCTTCTGTAATAGGGTTATTTGAAGCGTGCGCAAACCTGCCCATGGAGTCGTTCCTCTGATCTCCACTACTCAATTCAGTCTGATATTCGCAAAACTGGATGTGGTTTGTGGAGAAGCTTGAGTGGAGTATAATCCTAGTCATGAAAAGATGAGTTTCGTGGATTCTGTTTAGAAATAATTTCTGAGCTGATTCTTCTTGTTGGCGCACATACTTCGGAGACTACAGTCCACGACTCCCCAGGTGTCTTGAAAGATACTCAACCTTCGGTGAGTTGAGGATGATGCATCGATTTTTTGTCAAGGAGTGTTCTGACTTTTCTAGTCAAAAGCTTGTAAAGAGTTCAGACCACTTTAATAACTCTAAATGTTGTGATGTGCTGAGAGAGCCATGTGTTAATGTCCAGTAATTTGTTTTCGAAATTAATACAGGATTATGGCATGATTTTCGCGATCGCGAGAAGAAAGTTTGTTTCCAGTTGTTTCTATATTTTCTGCATCTTGCAGTCGTAGGAAGCTGCTGGAGGCCAAGTGCTTTATATTCATTGCACATCGAAGAGTTTGGATTTCTCGAATCATCCATCAAGTTGGTGGTCATTTCACTGTATCTGGACGCGACCTCTCTTCACGTGAACAAGCCTGCACATTTCTCCAAACAAAATTCATACAAATGGGCTCCTAAAGTCTTTCACAAGTGTCAGCAATGTATGGAGTTTTCTGATGCTTTGCATAGACTTGAGATAATCCATATATAATTGATGGGAATGAATTCTCGGGATTTCTTAAATTATCCATAGCTGAGGCATTTAGCATCCTACTCAAAGGGTTCAGCAAGCTAGGCAAACACAGCGGCTTAGCCTTTCTTGAAATTTTCTCTACACTTGCAGATGATTGTCTGATAGTAATTTCCTCCCATAACACGCAGCGTTTGTCTGCCAGCTGTTCATATGGTAAGAATTTAATGATTAAAGAGTGACGCTCTGTAGAGTTTGAAGGAGTTCTGTAGCCAGGAAAGTAGGAATGCAATGCCTTTCGAGAAATCAATTCCAGGCCACTGACAAGTTATGTAGATTTCATTTTTTTGTGGCTTGATACAATATTATCAATTATCATATTCTTAGCATCTCGAGATCTTTCTACAACCAACTTTCCGGGAGAAAAGCAGCTCATTTTCTTTCAAGATGTCGTCGAGTTTGCGAGCAATATGGAGTTGAGGAATTTTATAAAGTGGGATGAGACATGTAATATGGTCTATAAATTCCGGGGAAGACAATTTCCCACCTTTCGGTAACATGAACGGTAACGCTCAAGTACAAAATTTCTGGCAGCAAAAGAGTTGCAACATCATTTTGAAAGTGCTTGCAAATTTCATGGGTGCATTGCCAGATATTTCACCAAAAATATGTATACACGTCTACTCTGGAGCTTTCCATATGTGGCTTCTCTTTATAAGACGTTTTTACACATATCTGCTAGAAATCAACTCTATTCATTTTCCGGGATATTGCGGCAAGCTTCTTCCTTTCTCTGTATCCAGTAGCTCATCAGAATGTTGCTTTGTGTGTGGACGAAATTCGAGACCAAAATTCCGCATGCAGAAGCATTGGGAGTTTTATGACCATTGTTGTCACTGGTTACCTTCGGGGACTCCAGAATCTGTAAAAGACTTTTTGGTTTTCAGAGAATAGGGAATTTTTCTTTTCTTGGCGTGCGCGGATTCATTATATCTTCCATTTTCCGCAAGAGCTACTATTCCTTTGTGTTCAATCTCTCATCTTCAACTTGAGTCTACTTTCAGATCATTCCTGTCTTTCAGTCTTGAGAATGAACGAATAGTTGTGCGAATCGCTCTTTGAATTGCATCTACTCGAAATACTCGCAATTTGCGAATATCATTCTAAGTCTTGGCAATCTGATTTTCAATTTTTCAACCTACTTCGGATGCTTTTGTTCTCATAAGGTTCTACCAGGGAAGTACCATTTTCACCTCGTACTTTGTAACTAGGTGTTGACAGGTGAGAAGTGCTTGAAGCACGTGAAGCCATCGACTACCTCTTCGGAAGAGAGAAGCGCTCACATGATAATTTGGAGCAATGAGTTTGTTCATTTCGCCAACAATCTCATAAACATTAGCGCTGCAATTTCATTTTAGGTTATTTTTGGTCTTCATCAAATGATATCCTTGGTAGTGTAGCTTTGTTTACCTCATAGATTCTTTTAAGGGCTGTCCACATTTCGTTACTGAGTTGGGGGATGGACAACACAACGTTGTTCATTTGATGTTCTCTATGTTATTTATCGTCAACCTGTGCTCGGACTACCACTTGTCAGTTATAGTCTACTTTCTCCTTGAGAAGACTTGTACTCTGCATTAAATAGACTTCTTCTTCAATTGGTTGCGACACACGTTGCTCATTGAGAGTGCTCTCGATAGATTTTCTCCCATTCAGTTAGGAGCCTCTTCTGAACATCCCCTTCACACTTTGTCTAGTTTCTTGGTGCTTCTGTAGTATCCGCATCGACAACATATTTAATTCTCTGTCCATTGGCATGGTTGGCTTGGATTCACGTGTAGCATGGGGGGAATTCAATGGTTCCAACTTCTCACCGGGCTTCGGCACCCTGGATGCGTCATCAAAGATTTGCGTAGCCTAGATGGAGCAGCGCCGGCTCTTAGGTTGTTGCGGAGGTTACGTTTCACACGCAGCAAGTACTCAATTCTCACAGCTGCCCCGGTTCTAGAAGCAGCTTCGCGGCTTGCGAGGGCCGGTTCGCAGACGTACGTTTTTTCCCTATAAGTATTATTATTATTATTAATTATTATTATTATTAATTATTATTATATTATTATTTATTATTATTATTATTGATTATTATTTTAATTATTATTTTTATTATGTATCCAGTATTACTGGTCGGTATGTCAACCACACCAGTATGTGACGCAGTGTTGGTGGTTGCTTTACTGAAGGTTAGATGGTTCTGACAATACCGCATGTATTCAAGACTTCTGACAAAGCGCATGTATTCAAATATGATTATATATTATATTATTATTATTATTATTATATTTATATATATTATTATTATTATTATTATTATTATTATTATTTTAATGAAGATATGAAATGAGATTTGAAATGTAAGGAGTAAAATATTTTTATTTACAAACAACACAAAATTTATTGAAAAAAATATTACTTTCTGAACATGAGATATCCTTGTAATCATTTATAACCACATATGCATATTTACCAGGCTTCTCTTTAACCAGCAGCTCAAGTTTAAATATTAAAAATGCACATCATGCATATGGTGGGACATGCATTTTTATTAAAGATACCGATAGTTTTCTATTCCGTATTGCAACTTGCGTTTTGCTTTGCCGTAGCTTAAAATCACCTACAATGCATGTTGCCCACAGAGATAACATCTCACGTTGCCCTTTGGTGACTCCGCGGAACACTGGGATTCTCGAATTCCCAGAAGAAGTCTCCCGCGTGTTCTTATTGCTGATTTCATTTCCATCTTCCATATAATTTCTGAATCCATAAAGGACAAAGCAAAATCCTATAGGAATCCCCTTCTGGTCAACTTTTCTCCACTGCTGTACTTTGCATGGACATTCAGGGCATCAATTGAAGCGATATTCATGATGTCAGCTTTGGTCAAAAAATGAATTGTAAATGGTCGCATGGATTACTGTTGTAATCCAAGCTGTTTCCGGTGCTTATCGCTAATGCAGCAGTTATCACTTGAGTCAATTTCGCTATAATTCGATAGTTAAGGTCTTATACGAAAGGTACTGAAAGTGCCATGCCAAAAGTTTGTCAACTATTGCTGTAAACAGCAATGAATACGACTGGATTACAATAGTAATTCACAGGACCAATCAATTAAAATAGACACACGCGTTAAATGCCAAGTAAAATATTTTCTATTGCAAAATATTTTGCTTCTAAATAATCAGAGACTCCTCTAGCCATCAAAAAATAATTACTTCAATAAGATATTAATTGCATTGTTACTATTTCTACTGAATAACTAAAATACTACAGTGCCAGAAATAGTACTTCAGTTTCTTGGTCAATTCTCCATTCTTAAAACAGGTTTTTCGTCGAGTTTGTTTCGTCCAGTGAGCAAATGGTGAGATATTTTGCTTTTGTTCAGTAAATGTACCCTTATAACCCGCGCACGTTTTCTTGAGTTCTCTGGGATGTTGGTGGAATTCGTTAGTTTCGTTGGTAGGATTCGTTAGTAGTCAGAATAGTTTTTTGTGAACAGTAACCATTAATATTTAGTTCTCTAAGATCTCACGGTAGTGACTTTTCACGTGAAGCACGATGAAGAATAATATTCATACTTTGTAGCGTAATTGCCTATGCTAATAGCTTTTGGTACACGGGAGTTAATATTTGATACGTTTGTCGAACGTTCGCTGCTACGTTTATTCATAATATCTTCCTTAGTGTAATATTCTGAGTGTAATACTCCAGAGGTGTGCTCATTACTCCTGAAACTACTTTTTTAAAAACAATTTTTCAAACAAATTAAACCAAACCTTTGTAATTTGGCCAAGTTTTCAGCAATTAGCCAGGATGCATCGAATTGTAGAACAACATGTTCTACAGTGTAAAGGAATTTTCAAATTACATTTCCCTTAAAAAAAATATATAAATAAGAATTTCTTATCCCATTAGACCTTCTGTTTCATGTAAACTGTTTCAAGCTGAAGCAAAGAAAAAAGAACTGCATATCGCATCCTGTGAAACAGAAGGAGAATAGAAGAAGAAAAAAACTGGTCAAAACTTGCCTCCTCACCATTTCAAGTTATAAATACAGAATGTAATACTATTATTAAATTTGATGTGGTTGCAAATATAATTGATATGTATTATTAATATATTATTATTATTATTATTATTATTATTATTATTATTATTATTATTATTGTTGTTGTTGTTGAAAAGCCACTGGTCGAATGACGACCGCGCAAAACTGCTACGCTTCTTCCCTGATTCGTGCCCCACGTGAAATATATAAATGAACAAATGAATAAATAAATAAATAAATGAGGCTTACAGGTGTAATGGTATATGACTTTTGGAGGAATTCGATATTAACCTTTAGAAATTATGTTTTTAAAGGCTAATATCAAATTCCTCCAACTGCTAGATGCCGTTATTTACACGCAAATGTCTCGAATATGCAAATAAATAAAATGAACGTAACCCTTGTTCAGTCAATGTACTGCTTGGTTTATTTGCTCTGTTTAACAAAGGATCAAACATTGTACTTCAAGTTTCTGGTGGGCGGACCTTCAATCGTAGTTTCAGTAGACACAAATCGGGCAATCAAATTTCACAAATCGGCACGCCGCCAACTAGCAAGTGGGAGGGCACATCTTTTTGTAGCAACACTCGTTCTTCACCGTGGAACATCCTCTGCGACCTCTCGGACAGGCCAGCAGCAGGCGTCGGATGCACACCGTCTTGGCCACGTCGAAGGGCGTCCTGCCCTTGTCGTCCTCGGCGGTCTTGGCCGCGCACGCCGCCACCAGCGCGCGCACCGCCGCCTCGTTGCCGCTCTTGGCCGCGTAGTGCAGCGGCGTGCGCCCGTTCTGGCTGCGACTGCCCAGCACGGCGCCCGCGCGCACCAGCAGCAGCACGCTCTGCCCGCTGTAGTCGTTCTCGGCGGCGATGTGCAGCGGCGTCAGGCCGTAGCAATTGGTCGCGTTCACGTACGCTCCTGCGGGCATGCCGTTCATGCCTTCATTCATGTCTCATAGTCCCACTGGGCCGCTTGTCAATGTTATATGCCGGGAGTGGCGGTGCTCCTCTCCCCGCCCCCAAAGCCAGATCTCTGGCGCCCAAATACTGGTCGGCTTGCGGGGGTGTTCTCCCTCCTGATATCTCCCCCAGCGGGGCACCGCCGTAGCTCCCGACCGGTCTCCTCACATGTGAAGTGCATGTAAATAACTGTCTGTGGTTAACGAGAGAGGATAAGGCAAGGAAGAGGAAGGAAAGATCGCGGGCGATCCGTAGCCCAGTTGTTAGGGTGCTGCTCCGACATTCGTCTGGAATTGGTCAGAGAAATCACGGAAAACTGCTGATCAGAGCAATCGACAAAGTGAAGGGAAGAGGAGAGGAAAGAGAGGGGAAAGGAAGAGAAGGGAAGGCAAGGAAAGGAAAGAAACGAGGAATAGAAGGAAGGGGAAGAGAAGGGAAGAAAAAAGAAGGGAAGGGAAGGGAAAGAAAGAGAAGGGAAGGAGAAGGAAGAGAAGGAAGAGAAGGGTAGGGAAGGAAAACGGAAAGAAACGGAATGGAAAGGAAAAGGAAGAAAAAGAAGAGAAGGGAAGGGAAGGGAAGAGGAGAGAAGGAATGGGAAGACAAGGGAAGGAAAGGAACGCGGAGGAAATGGGAGGAAAGTTAGGGAAGGAAATGAAAGGGGCTTGGGCACGACCGTTCTAGTCTAAAGACGGGTGTGCCGCGTGCTGTGGCTTTGTGCGCACCTCTGTCGATGAGCAGAGACACGATGCCGGCCTGCGCCTTGGCGGCGGCCCAGTGCAGCGGCCGCCATTTGCCCGACGTGGAGAAGTTGGGGTCGGCGCCGGCGTCCAGCAGCATGCGCACGCACTTGGCGCGCCCGCACTGCACCTCCTTCACCAGCTTCTTGCCCAGCGTCGTGCACCTGGAGCGAACAACTCCTTCAGATGTCCTTTCTTTTTACTTCATAACGCAACGAAACAGAAGAATGAAAAGCCACTCTTAATTCCTAGCGACCGTTAAGGATTTTAACAGACCATTCTGGGTAGGCTATTGTCATGTACACAGGAGGATTAAAGCGTTACCGAGATTTTCAAGTAGCTCCCATTTTGTTTTATAGATCGCTGTACCTGCGACGGTTATTGTCATGTGACATCTGACGTCATCTGACATTTTCTTGCACTTTTGCTATCGTTTCTATTAATTTACTTTCTCCCTTGATAATTACTTCTTCATACGAGAGTTTCACTTTTAGTAAGGCTCTTATCTTCATGTTCTATGTAATTATTGTTAGAGCGTGTATTTTTTTCAAATGAAGTTGTTAAACTTTCCGCCATGATATCCTTAATTACACGCAGTAAACACGCTGTGCTAACATTGTATGTAAAAACCGAAAGCCGATTAATTGCTTAAAATAAACAAAATAGTTCTTTAGAAACTTTTAGTTTTCTGGATGGATCCGAAACAAGGTCGATTCCCCACCAGGAGGTCGAGACGCGTCGAATGGCCCTATATTTGTCTCGAATGGTGTACTGGAAGGAATCTTACCGTGAATGATGGACAGACAGACGTATGTTACTTTATGACTATATAATCGATTAGGTACTGATTCAAGAATATCACCAAATAATGTATTGCGGGAATATGTCACACAAGAAACCGTGCAGGAAGATCAATGTAAAAGATAATTTTATTCAAATTGATAAAACCTTTTTCTTCATATAACTTCAATAATGTTGCCTCCTTGACATAAAAAAAGTTTCAAATATTCTTTACATTAGATTTCATAACTCACTCACCCTGCTCATTTAAATATGCTATCTATTGATGAGTGACAGAAGAAAACGGAGGGAGGGATGCATGAGTCCTATGTATAGTGGGGAGGGGGGGCGGATTGTTATGACCTGAACATCGCCGAAAATGAACAATGAAATTATGTTAATTTTTTTTAAATGCCCCAAAAGCAAAGAAAAATGCCGTTGAAAATTTGATCAAAACCAAAATTCGATCAGATGAACAATTCAAGCTCTTCGATATATTAGGGAGTAATCGAATCCTTTCGTTCAAGTGAATCCAACTTGCAAACTTTTGGTTTGAACTATTCTTTACCAGAAAATCTCTGCCTTTAGTTGTCCTGAAATCGGCTAACCCAACAATGGCGCTGACAGGCGTCACAGGAACCTTAGATTACATACAACGGCTGACATTACAATTTCAGAGCAAAGAAATCGGATAGGCTACTGAGTAATTCTGTGGCGAACATTTGTTGCATCTATTTGCGTAGGCTTCCGCGGCCGGAGTTTGTGTTGTCTAGACTATCCGGGTCGAGCCGCGTCGCTGACATGGTGGCTAACGTTCCGGGCAGCGTATTGTGGCCTTCTTCAGGAGTACGCTTTGAAGGAGGCCACAATACGCTGGCCGAAACGTTAGCCACCATGCCAGTGACGCGGCTTGTCCCAGATAGCTTAGACAACACATTTGTTGCATCTAGTAAATATTATTTGTAGCAAGTTAAAACATTAAAATCAGCAAAAAATGCTTCACAAATGACGGGAAAATGTAAAAAAAATCACTTATTAGTCGAAATCGACGAACAATGAAAAACAAAATATAAAAAAAATGGCTCATTTCTTTTCGTCATAACATAAAATTAATGAGTGTACTAAACGGTATTGCTGTAAAGTGAAAAGAAAAACAAATGCCATTCCCTTGGAGGCAAGCGTCCCACCTCTTGCCGCTGCAGGGCGCCAGCGGGCAGGGCAGCGGGGGGATCGGGAAGCAGCGCGGGCAGATGCGCGGGATGCCCGTGGGGTGGGAGCACGGGATCTTGGAGGAGCAGGGCGCGCCGCAGCTGCCGCCGCCGCCGCAGCCGCCGCAGCTGCCGCAGCTACCGCAGGCGCCGCAGCTGGCGCAGCTGTTACAGCTGCCGCAGCTTCCGCAGGTGCCGCTGCCAGAGCTTCCGCCGCACGTCATGATGCTGAGTGAGTTGGCGCGTTGTCAGTGGTTCTGGAAACGGAAGAATAAAGAACAAGGGAGAGATATTCTCCGTTCAAATCGACGGACGATTTTTTTGACAGGATGTAAAACGGATTAGCTTCGCCAAAAACCACTGGCTTGGCTAGCCTTCTGACCTAGAATTCCTAGGGTTCGAGTCCTGACGGTGGCAGAATTTCAATGGGATCATTTCATCGAATCAACCTTTGTTTGGAAGAGAATTCTAGCGGCCGGCCGCTCTGATTTTTCTGAAGTAAGATTAGCTTCATGCTTCATTTTGGGGGAATCATCATTTTGAAATACATCTGCCACTGTTTGCAGTTAAGTTGATTTACTGAATGTGAATGTTTATATAAATGTCAACATTCTTGTTCATGTCACAATCCTCTAATACAATAGAAACAAGATTGCTTGGAAATGTTATGTTTCTCAAATAGAAATGATACCTTGTCTGGGATTCGTTTCTTCAGAGTTTTCCGTACACCCTAAGAAAGTACAAATGAATTTTGTCACAAAAGACAAATCAATGGAACTTTACGTGCAGAAAAGTGGAAAAATTCTATCATAAAACAGTTAACATATGTGCAGAGCACCCAACACAGTTTCATATTGTTCATAGATACCGGTACAAGTGACATTTATATACAAGTTCGTGACAGCTCTTTCGATTTTTATCCAATTTCTAGAACGTCAATACAATTTTCAGATTGCCTAAAGGCAGGAATCTATGATAAATAAAGATTCCAGTGCATAAATAAACGACATTTGAGATCCATTATTTTCGTCATGTAGTTTCTCCGCAAATATTTTTTTCTTGTGAGAAACCTAAACATACCAGGAGAAAGATGGCAAAACCATTCTACTGGCAGCTCACAATTGTTTTTTTGTAAATTTATGTTCTACATTGCATTTTGCAATGTTATGTTCTACATTGCATTGTCAGAACATAACTTGATTCTTTAGAAAACAACATGAATCACTTTATTTAAAAAAAAAAGCTTTCACTCCCACTGTTTCCTAAAGAGAAAAATCAGTGTGCAAGAAATCATATGATGCATTCTCCTTTCATTTGTAGGAGTACTATATGAAGCGTGACCTAATGTTTCTGTTTCTGACATGAAATTAATTTTTGAAGAATTCAACCTCGCGGTATATTCTATGAATACTATTGGTTCAACGCAAATATTAGGTAAACATAAGTTAAAGAAGCAAGCCGACGTGTAAGTCGGCGCCAGATCTCACCGTCCAGCAAGGAAGGGAACACCGCCACTTCCCAGAATGAAACATTCACTACACTAACGAGAATGATGGCTAAAGCAGTAGACATGCCCGGAAATTTCAATCAATAATTCGAACTGCATTTAGAAATTCGTTCTACGTGCTGGTGGAATTAAGATTGATGTGAGCTTAATACTATTATAAAAAAATAGTGAAACTACTTTTTAACTGTCAAGCACTGGTTTGGGGAAAAATCAATTAGGCTGAATCGCGGGCGCAGCCACAGCAGAGAACTAAAACACATGTTCTACAATGGGAGTTTGGGCAGTAGGGCATAATTGGTTAAATTGGGTAAAGCAATACACAACTTACATTGTTAGAATTAGAAACTGTACATTCTGTTCTTATAATAGAGGTAGGGATAGTCGCGTAATTATGTAGAAGATATCATTGCTTATATGTAATTTGCCGATGTGTGTGTATTAGCTGGATACTGGAGAGTAGAATCGCTAGGAGATTTTTTTGTTTTTCGAGAAAAGTAGTACTATGACTGGCCTAGAGATTTCAGAAGAATTTGACATTTAAATGTAATAGGAACTTTGAATTATGAATTTGAAATTTACTTAGAGGTACGGTCGTTTTTATTTCTTGTCACTAAAATCAAGAATTTCTTGAAAATATTCTTTCGAAATATAATTTCCGTGTCAGATACGTCTCACAAAATCTGCAATATGCTGTTTTAGTAAGCGAACCCCTATAGACCCAAATGAAAGATGTTCCATGTCAAAGAAGGTGATTGAGTTTTGTCATCTTTCTATCTTGATGTCCAAATTAAATCATGGCATTTCTGGACCGCACAAACTTAATTTAGGGGCTGGCAAGCAAGTGTAACATTTATGCAAAAACGCCCACACTTTTAATCATAACAATCCTAATGAGCATGTATTTTTGTTTGACGTATTATATCTACTATTACTGTGTGTTCTCTACGAGCGCACAGGTACGTCGCACTCTAAATTTAGTACCTATTGCGACAAGCGTGGAGTATTAGCGAGGACATTTGCTACGCATCCGACCCATGTGTAATCGAGTAATGGTTAATTTC
Source organism: Gryllus bimaculatus (assembly GCA_017312745.1). Classification (NCBI taxonomy): domain Eukaryota; kingdom Metazoa; phylum Arthropoda; class Insecta; order Orthoptera; family Gryllidae; genus Gryllus; species Gryllus bimaculatus. Next base: position 1,110,466 of record BOPP01000221.1, on the reverse strand, counting down.
ATCTAGAAGATCCAAAAATAAGACTTTTTGCACGTATTTAAGAGAAAGTAGTTTAAAAAGTAGTTTAAAAATATTTTCTCACAAGATTTGTCAAACAACCTTACCCCTGAAATGATTTTTAAAATGTCAATATTCTACTACCTAAAGATTTGCATTCACTTCTTGAAAAAAAAAAAGAGAGATGTTTGTTTTTGAAAAAAATATCATACTACAAATAATTGTAAAACAATATATGATTCACTCTGGCTAATTAATGGATTTAAAATATAAATACGCTGAGAAATCTAAATAATTCTGCAAAATTCCACACTCAAAACCTTAAAAATAACCAGAAGAACCATTCTGAGAAAGATATAAAGGAATTATAGAATAGAGGCCATCAAATCTATCATTCAAAACGATTTTGATCAGAAAAAAGTATTGTGTTTCTTGAAAATAAAAAAGGGCTAGACCATAGACACTTTTTGACAATTTAATACATTTGCTAGCACCATTAATCCTAAATGTTCATGAGGTAAATGGATGTGATCCCACAATTTGTTTACAAAGAAAAAATGTAACTTTCAAATTATTTTAATTCTTAGAAAATCTGTACAAAAATTAACGATGATCGAAGTAAATAAATTCCCAAATGTTTAAAGTAATAAGCTGAGTAGGGTCGTCTCAGCTAGTTAGGAAAATATGCAATCTTACCTTCGATATAAAAAAAGATTAGATGTCCTGGTCCACTTCTTTCTTTATTTAACTTTTTGAATTCATCTTCAAACACCAAGAGTTGTTAGAGGCATCAAACTTATCCTTTTCGTTCAGTAAACAGCAGCAATATCCCAAAGAGGTGACCGTTATCGATGTTACATTTTTTAGTACATTTTTGTATATAATTCAAGGTGCATGTTACTATTAATTTCTACAAGTCAAAGTTCATGAAACAGGAAAATGTTCATTTCGTGAAAGAAAAGTGTTGGTTGCCATCTTCACGGAATGAGCAAGAAGGTGCTCATCCCATGAATGAGGCATGTTTGATATTAAATTCACGAAATAAACAGGAAAATGCTTATTTCGTAAAGGCGTAAGAACCGCCAAATTCACGAAATAACCAAATTCATGGTGAATTTCGTTAAATGAGCAATTGATCGAAACCTAACGCATGAACTGGGCTGTGGATCGTCATCGCCCTGGTACCGGAAATATAATGTACTACAATGGTAAAGAGTACTCAAAGCCTACTATAAATTTTCTAAAGCTGGCCTTGGAACTATTGCAGCATATCAATGTTTACTCTTTAGACAAATTGATATTATACATTTTGGAAAACTGTTAATGCTACCTAGGATTATAATTCTTAATTTTATTCTTTGATTCAATTTTTCCTCGGTCTCTCCAAATTCGTATAAAATTCGTAAATAGAACTGTCCTTGTTTGAAAACTTTTCCGACAATATATGCTTTTGGAAAATTATACTACCAATATAGTTTAATAAATTAAAGATTTAAGGACTTTGTATTTGATCGTGAATCGAAGGGCAAAATAAATCGTAAGATTAGAATGAACTCAAATGACACATATGACTCAATCTAATTTATGGTTAAAAAGAGTAAAGATTGTGTATGAAGTACGAAAATAAGAGGACAACATACTTTTATAAGTTTTGGCATCATTCTGTTTCTTTGATTCCAGCTACAGATCTAGTTTCTAAGGTAAAATTACATTTACAGCAAAACTAATCTGCATTTTTAGCACCAGGGAACACGATTGTTACCTCGAGGAAGATATAATGCGCAACGTACTCAATTCTGTACGTGGATTACAAATATCACAATAAACGCGTAATATCACGTCACAGTTTTTAAATATACCGTTTCTTTATACCGTATCATACCGTATTTTGCTATTAACGCAAATACATTTAAATTTAACCTGAAAGATATTTAGAATCAATACGCATAAAATATATTTAAAAGCAAAATATTTGTTCTGTTCAGCTGTGTCATTTTCATGAAATACGAACAAAATTTGGCTTTCGTGTTTTTTACCTTCTGTATTCGAAGATGGTCGTCTTTATTCTCGCGTCTTGTAGTCGCGCTGAATTACGAGTGGTAAGTGGTCTTAGTAGGCGTAATAGGTAGGTCTTAGTAGGTAGGTGGTCTTAGTAGGATGTTTTGAAAACAAGTCACGTGCGCCCCCATATTTCATAATGCGCATCAGTTACCGAAAGGAATTATTTTAGACCCTTACCTTATCGCAAGTATACGAGTATACAACTCTTGGGGAGGCAGATTTCGAGTCAGTCAGTGTCATGCGGAACTCTACCCGCAGT